>VDFB02047900.1:0-81332 GCA_007258455.2 Sequoia sempervirens | reverse complement strand
TTGCTTATCTACATGATGAAATTATGGTGACGCCAATAATCGTCAACTTGTGTGATTTAAAAACATATTCTGTGCTTATGGAGGCAACATTTTAAGCAAGGCAGTGAGTGGTGGTTTGCAACAATGGCAGGTATGAGGGACTTGCTTTATATGCATACTATGTAGTCTAGCTTAAGACAATATTCTTAGAAGAGATTGAAGGTGGATTATGGAACTCAAGGGTTACCAAGAAAAGGATTAAAGCAAAGACTGAGATCTATTTAAAAGCCACGGTCATGAAGATATTAAAGATGTCACATGCAAAAACCTAGTAGCTGGAGTAATGAATACAGTGCCAAAGAGGATAGTGTGCTGGGGCAGATTTAGGGGATCTCCACATTATCTAATTACAGGAAATACATCATTTATTTATTTTTTTAATTAAAAGAAATCATTCTAAACCCTATATAGGATACATTGATACTTCAAAAGCCTCTAAAGAAATTTGAGATTATGCAAATATATGTCAAGTAACATTCATAAGGTTTAGAAAATCTTGATCACTCTCTAGAATAGCCAATTAAACATGGGTTGTGCTTGAATGCACTACATAATTGATATAACACAACCACTCTGCATATCAACCAGAGTTATAGGCTCTTTATTGCAGCAAGATGTAATCACTCTTCGATCATGCTATAATTACATCCCAACCTGATGAACTTGAGACAACCTAAATGCACTTAATGATTATTGACACCTACGATTACTTCTAGCCTAAATTAACTATATTATATAAGGTGCTTCCATTTCTCTACAACCATACATTAAACTTGGGTCACACATGGAATGCATCCTATGTTTTTTGCTCACTGCAAAAGCCTTGCCAAATAGAATTTGGATCACATAATTACAGTCACAAGAATCTGTTCCTTGGTTGTGATCTTATGGTGATTCCACACAACAAAATCTGGACATGAAATTCTCAAAACCCTTAACCTCTAAAAATGAAATCTGATGACAAGTTGCTTTAAAATATAATTTTCAAACCTGGAACTACAAATCTGACTTCACAACTGAATTCTGCAAAAAGACAATGACTACCCTCAACCTGGCGATATCTTCTTGAATTTTTTTTATTTTTCCCAAGAAAACCGTCCTTAGTTCTCCACAAACTATCTCAAGTAGATAAAAACATTGTCGCAATAAATCAGGCTCGAACTCACTTTTCTTTATATCGGCCACAATTTGATTTTTTTTCTATTTTTCATGCTTGTCGAAAATTCAATGAAAATGATAGCCAACATTTCGACGAACCTAAGGTTCGTCAAAAGTTCGACGAACGTTGGAGATAAACTTTCAAAAAATTGAAAATTACACATCAAATTTTACAAGCACCCGACGAACATTGAATTTTACATATTTCGTCGGACAGTTTCATCGAATTTTGCAGTCAAATGAGTTAGTGACATTTGGAGGTCACCCTCTTGAAGTGGGCCATGGGAAATCTTACTATGGTATTCTAGGACCTTGGTTGGGCCCAAGGTATCGTTTATGGTGCTTTTATGAGCCTCCTTGAGTCTATATATTGAGGGCTTGAGATGGAAGCATTATGCATTGTCTCTTATAGGGTTATGTTTTTAGTTTTCTTCTAGGACTAAAAAGTGTTGATCTCCCCTTTCTCCTAATAAAGGATTGGACTTTGAGAATGTATTATAACCATTAATTATTGTTGAATAATACATGGGGTGTGCTTAAGAGACCTAGTTTTTCTTGAAAGGGTTATCCTACAATATTTATGTCACTCTTATCCTTTTGTTTTTCTTCTATTCATCTTCTCATTCATTCCTTTATAAATGTTGATATGACAAAATGTCATTAAATTTTATGTAGATCAAACTTTATAATATTCTACTCATACAGTCAATGTGAGTATACCTACATGTTTAGTTGTTGGGATTTGTTTTAAATTATAATTACCAAGGGATTTGTGGGCATATTTCTTCACATATATTTGTTCTTTTTTTAATAGATAGTGTCTCCAAGATAAATGTACGAGTTACCAAACAAGACACCACATCCATAATAACCTCATTAAAATGATGATTTGTGTCAAGGTTAAGTTTGCAATGGTTGGTGAGAGATGATTATATTTTTTTTCCCCAACCCAACTTGGTTCAAGCTTTTATATGTTTCCAATCCAAGTTTGGCCACCAACTCCTTAGATATTAAATTAACTTGAGAATAAGAATTAAAGAGTGCATCTACTCATTTTTTTTATTTGGATTTTGATGTGAAAATATTTTTGATTAGCATAAAATAGGTTTTGAAGGAGCCCTGAAACCCTATACAAAAGAAAAGGCAGCTAAGATAAAGCAGTTAAGCTGCCCCACCAACACAGAAACTAGATTGATTAAATAGAAATTAGCAAACCATTAGTAGACAACAACCAAAGACACAACAAACAAAACAAAAGAGGACAGAAAAAGCAACGACTAGAGAAGTTCCTTTAACATCCTAGCTGCTTCCAGATCCTTGGATATCACCTTATTGTGCATTTCCATGATCTCTTCAACATCTTTCCTTGGCACCACGTTGTTATTTCTTGTTTTGCTCCGAGTATGAACACTTGACCCAATTCCAAAGTCAACAGCCTATGTACCCTTCTCAGCTTCTCATCCCCATCCTGGTTCACCAGCTCATTAAACAGGGATCGACCAGTCCATTCCCTATCTTTTTTGTTCAAGAACACCAAACCTTCAACAAAGGACTCAAGCTTCTCCTTGCTGAGATTAATCAAAGCATTAAGATTTTTACACGTCTGTAGGGAATTCCTCTCCACAGTAGAAATCCTAGGACCATGATCTCTCTTCAAATTAGCAACATCGTCCACCATAAGGCCGAGGTTGGAATTCAACGATCTTACCATACTAAAGATAGAGTCCTTCCTTAAGCTTCTTAGGGTAGATATATTATAGCGAGCAATTGTGTCATACTTGCCATGGAGGTCTTGGACCTCTTGAACCAACCACATAAGTAGATTAAAAGAGATATTTTCCCCTTCCTTGACTAGCCCAGAAGCCTGCGAAAAGTCCATCGAACACCAATACAAACCCTCCCCTGATGGGAGCTATCCTAAACCTATCCCCACCCATCGTCAATAGCGACAAGTTCATAGGAGAGAGACCACATAGAAAAAAAATACAAATAAAAAGCAAGGCCGAAGATAAAATTACACCCAAAAAGCATGTGGGCCTGCCTTTCGAGGTACAAAGAAAAATAATGGCCAGAATCCTCTTGCACATGCAACTCATACTTCCACAATTTCCAATGAGTGCCTCCAACGTCAAGTGTCTTATCAACATGAAATGATAATAATTAACACACCAACCCTTGAGAACACTTGAAGAGACGACCCCTTCCAAAAAATTAGAAGCAATCATTATTAAGCAAGGATATAAGCTCTGCCGACAAGTTATCATTAACCTCCCATGATCTAGTTGATGCCACATTGAGATTCACCAACAAATCTGCCACCCTATTTTCCTCATGAAAGGCATGGGAAATATAAACTTCATCAAAGTCATTCAACATAGAGAAGGCGTCCACAATAAATCTTTCAGTAGACCAAGGAGGGGAGATTTTCCTAAGGAAATTAATAATATTCAATGAATCCCCTTCAACCCAAATTTTGGAAATTCCCTTCTCCCTAGCCAGCTTAATGCCATGATAGGTTATTGTTGCTTTAGTATAGTGGTTTGTCTAGATTCCCAAAGGGAGTGTCACTGCCGAAACAAGCTTACCATTATGATCTCTTAACACTCCCCCATAGCCAATAGGTATCGAATTTCCTTTAGCAGAACCATCAAAGTTGACTTTAAACCACCTAGGAGAAGGTGAGTACCAAACAACCCCTTCTCTATCCCACTTATCTTTTTTCAAAGGCTTGGTAATGTCAAAGGAAAGCTTCCACTGATCAGCCACCCCAACATCATAATAAGAAACCACCACTTGGCTAGGGATATTAGAATTAGCAATAGCCTGCATAAAATTCTCCTTAATGGCCAAGAAAATTTTGAAAAACAAGGAGAACGGGGAGAGAGAAACTTCCCTAAAAATTTTGTTATTCCTCTCCTTCCACACACCCCAAACAACATGAGGAAGCATAAGGGACCAAAGCAGATTCAGGAGGAGGGAGCCTACCACTAGAGCCAGAGCTCCTAAACTGAAGAAGGGAAGATCTAGTACTCCACCCTCCAAAGGTTAAGAAACAACACCCACACCTCCCGAGAAAAACTACACCCTATATACAGATGAAAGTTGTCCTCTGAATCCACCTCACAAAGATAGCATCTATTAGGCAAGGAGAAGCCTCTTTTCCAAAGATTGTTAATGGTTAAGATTTTATCTTGAACTGTTAACCTCAAGAACATATTGATTTTGGGAATCAGACTTGAAGACCAAACAAGAGCCCAGGTAGGCCATGGGCTTAGAATATTATTAAGGGAGTGAAAACTAGAAGCCATCGAGAAATGACCTTGCAGGAGTAGCCTCCAAACCACTTGGTCCCTATGAGGAATAACTGGAATATGAACCTGAGTCAACACACCATAAAGAGTCTCCAACTCCTGAAACTCCTCATGAATTCTTTTCCATGCCCCATCCACAATATAATTAGCAACATGAACCCCAAATTCTGGACACAAAGATCCATAAAGGGAGTCACCTAGACAACATCTTAGAGAGGTCCATGACCAAACCACCAGTCATCCCAGAAGAGAATGTCCCTCCCATTTCCAACCGACCATTGAAGACCAGTAGAAACGACACTTCTAACCTTGACCAAAAGAAGGATCTCGAAGGAGGAATGTAGTCTTCCCTTAAGAAGTCTTTGAATTTATCAACTCTAGAGAGATATTTAGAAGCAAGAATAGTTGTTCAATCCTTTTCACCAGCCAGAAGAAACCATAACTGCTTCATTATAAGAGCAGAATTGAAGACCTTAATTTTCCTTATACCTAAACCTCCTTGGCCTTTGGACCAACACACCTCCTCCCATTATTTTCCTCAACACCAGACCATAAGAACCTTTTCTGAAACTTTCAATCTTCTCCTAGAATTTCTATGGAATCTGGAAAAGGATTAAAGCATACATCGAGAGGTTTTACAACGTAGATTTAATTAAAACCAACTTACTAGCTCGACTAAGAAGGGCACCCTTCCAACCGGACAACTTAGCATTAAACTTATCAATCATCCCATTCCAGAAAGAATCAGAAGTCACATTAGCACCAAGAGGCAGACCCAAATAAATGGAGGGCAAGGTCCCAATAGAACACTGAAGAATACTAGCAATTATTTGCATCCTTCTCTCCAGTGTGTTGAGGAAAAAAGCGTACTCTTAGAAGGACTCACCAATTGACCTAAGGAAGCTTCATACTTCTAAAGAACTGATCTAATGGATTTCGCTTCCACCACCGACGACTCCCCCATAATAATTGTTTCATCAACAAATTTTTGATGTGAACAAGGAGGAGAGGAAGAGATAAGACGAAACCCCTTTATGGCACCAATAAAAATCTGCTTCTGAAGAGATCTCCTAAGAGCTTCAGCCAAAATGATGAAAAGGAAGGGCGAAATGGGGTCACCCTCTCTCACCCCAAGAAATATGAGGGTTGGCAATTTATGGTTAAAACTCCAAAAGCAGATAAAACTTTAACCATAAATTTCCAATTCACACAGTCATACGCCTTCACTAGATAAAGTTTCAACAAGAAACCGACCTTTTTATTAACCATCAGTGAGTGTATATTTTCATGCACAGTAATTATAGGATCAAGGATTTTCCTGCCCAAAACAAAACCACATTGATGTTGAGAAATAATCAGGGGAAGAACTTGCTGCAACCTTAAAGCCAAAACCTTTGAGAAGATTTTATAGATAGAATTGCAAAGGTTAATGGGTCAAAACTCATTAAAGGCCGAGGCACCAAGAATCTTCAAAATAAGAACAATGAAGGTGGAATTTAACTCCTTCAATAGATTATGGCTACCAAAAAACTCCTTGGTAGCATCCACCACATCCTTGGAAACAATCATCCAAAATTCTTGGAAGAAGAACATGGGGAAGCCATCTGGACCAGGCACTTTTTTCCCAACAAAAGAGAAGAAAACTTTCCTAACTTCCTGAACAGAAGGGATACAACACAACATTTTATTTAAATCATCAGCCACAATTCTAGGAATAACTTCCAACACCTGGTCTTGAGCAACCAGAACAAGAACAAAATTGTCAAACAAGAGATCAACAAAGTAAGCGGAGGTTTCTTGTTGTATCTCCCCATCATTCACAATCACCATGCCATTGTGACAGATACACTTTATCCAATTAGAGGCTTGATGCTTCAAGGTAGTAATATGGAAGAACTTTGTGTTCCTATCACGGTAGTTGAGCCAAACCGCATGAGATCCCTGCTTCCAAAACTCTTAGTCCTTGGCCACAATATTATGCAGACGAGACAAAAGCATGCTCTCCTCATTCACCACATTAGCATTATACCCCGAAGCTTGAATAGTCTACTACAAAAGATCCAGATCCTCCTTAATACGAGATTTCTCTTGAAAGATATTCCCGAAGGAAGACTTATTCCAAATCCTCACATTAGACTTCAGAGAAGCCAACTTCTTAGCAATTCTATACATAGTTCTCCCATCCACCTAGATATCCCACCAAGAGGAAAGATTATTTTTAAAATTAGGATGAGACAACCACATTTTTTTGAACCGGAAAGGGAAGGAGTGTCTTCTGCCAACCAAGTTAGTCGATAAAGAAATGGGGAAGTGATCTGACCCCAATCTAGTGAGAGCAGAGAGGGAGCACGAATAATGAATCATCCACTTAGGAGAAAGGAGGGCCTTGTCCAACTTCGTCTGAATCAGTGCATCACCAACTCTACAGTTTGACCAAGTAAAGGAGGCCACATGCAGGTCAACATCAAACAAAGCATTGTCATTTATAAACGACATCAAATCAAATCTACTCTCGTCATCCACCTAGGATCCTCCCATCTTTTCCAGATAACTCAGAGGAGTATTGAAGTCACCCATAACCAACCAATGATCAGTAGGGTGGTGGACTTTGAAGGAATTTAAATTCCCTCAGAACCTCTTACGAGCACTCTTCACATTAGGAGCATAAATGTTCAAAAAAATCCATGAAAAATTATCCCTAATATGATGAAAATAGGTTGCAATGTGGTTAAATTCACCAAAAACAGCCCTCCCAATCACCACCTTCGAATTCCAGAATGTCACCACACCACCACATGCTCCTTATGCATCAAAGCCATGAAGTCCACAATCTTTGAACAACCTTTTCTTTAAACTGTCCAACCTATCCACAGGCATTTTAGTTTCCTAAATCAGAATGATATTCAGATTATGATCCCTTACCAAATTAGCAATGAGATCCTACTTATGAGGGTTGTTCAACCCTCTAATATTCCATGAAAGAATCTTCATAAGAGATTATGAGATGCGCCCTTCAAGCACATCTCGAATAGGGTTTTTTGAGAACCATCAACAATTTTCGTTTTGCTTTCTTTCTCCCTATGCTGCTATAGAGAGGGTCTTCCCCTAACCCTCGGCTCCAAGCAACAATCAACTTTATGGCGGTTCCTAGTTGCAACACCCTAAGGTGAAGCATGTTTCTTCCTATTCCTGGTTTTAATACGCAAGAAAGGAGGTTCCTTCAAAGGAAGAGAGCTACCCATGTCATCCTCAATGACAAAAGAGGTGAGCACTACATTTGGTTTAATAGGAGAAATAAGGACATCTTTAGGACAAGAAAACTCCACCAGCTTAGAGGGCTCCAGTCCCCTAACTTCATCCACCAGGGCAACCTCTCCACTTCTTGACTCCTCTATCGCTCCTAGAGAGTTCCCCTCCACTTGAGCAATCAACTCCCTTTCTTCCAAAACAGGCACATCCCTCAGAAGGACCTGATCATCCTCATGAGGATTCAGGACATTGGCTATCATATCTATCGCCTTCATAGGGACATCTTTCCCTGAATCCAAAAGAGCCTCATGACTCTTCCCCTAAACCTCCACCTTAATTAAGACACCTTCCTTCTTTTCTAGGCCCACAACTTGCTCCAAAGAGACAACAGCTCTACCTTCATCTGCTTTCAACCCCTCCTTCGATTTCTCTTTTTCCTTCCACTCTTTCAAAGGCTAAGTAGGAGTCAGTTTAGGCGGCTTAGAAGGGCACTTCCTTGCCCAATGCCCAACCTTCTTACGATGAAAACAAGCAAAAGGAAAAGACTTGTATTCAATCACTTGGTTCCAACCCCCTAACTTAGAGTTTATCATTATCTTCTCAAGAAAATCCACAGATTGATCAACAATCACACAAAAACGTGCATACACCAACCTTTTCCGAGAAGCTGTCATCTGGTCAATACAAAGAAGCTTCCCAAAAGTATTTACAATACCAGTGAAAACCTGCTCATCCTAGAACTCCAAAGGAAGATTCAAGAACCAAACCCAAATAGGGGCAGAAGAGAATGAGCAAGAACTCGAGTTAAAGCCAACCTCCCATTTCTTCAAGGCCAACGATGATTTACCAATCATCCATGGACCACCCGTAAAAATACTAACCATATCCTCCTCACAGGAGAAGGAAAACAAAAAAATAAACCCCTGCTAGGGTTAGAAGGACGATATCTAACAGTTAAATGCAGATTTGATCAATAAAACAGAGAAATAAACCACACAGAAAATTATAGCAGAAACAAGACAACAAAGAGAATTTAATGTGGTTCACCCAATCCGGGCTACATCCACAAAATCGCAACCATCCAATGATTTTATTATCCAGTGCAAAACATATTACAATCTCGTGAATAATCCCCTTTTTCTACATACTGTAACTCCCATCCCAACCCCTTATAAAAATCTTTTTAGAAGCTTCCAGAATTAGGGTTTTACAAAGTCATTTTTTTTCTTTTTCGGTGATTTTTCCTTTTTCGGTGACGACACACAAAAAAGGGAAAAAAATTACCCCTTGCCAAGATACATGTCGGAGTGTATAGTATAGCATGATCAGTCGCCACATACCAACAACCCCTTGCCATCACCACCACCTCCACATGACCTTCCAACCTCCATCTCTTGGAGACAAGATTATGCACCAGCTCAATGTTTGGATGAGGACCCATAAATTTCCCAATCAAGGATAAGTCCATCGGTTCCAATTGCCTCTCGATGATACAGTCAGGAATAGACATCAAGTACTCCCTAGTAGCAGGGTTCGCCAAAAAGATTAGACCAACTAGGTCCATCAGACTTGATCCCCACACACTTTTGTCCTTCTCTAGCAGAAACATTCTCAGGAATCTTTGGACAAGGAGAAGAGGACAAGCCCACTTTAAGAGGACTCAAAAAGGCCCCCACACAAGGCACAAGTGAACACTATCCCTAGAAACCAAAGAGTCTGGAACAAAAGAGACTAAAGAGGACCCACCATCATTACCAACAACACCGCCGCAGATTGACAAATCTGCACCTTCAATAAACTCATCAACACATCTACTGCCATTACCATCAGGAGGCAAACCAGCATTTCCCACCTTCAAGGAATTTTGAAAAAATGCTAAACCAGCCGAAGAGAGCTCCATATGTGTCAAGCTCACATTGTTTCAAATAGATTAAGTTGTGAAGCAAAAATGTTTAATATACTCATATTCTCATTTCCCAAGTCATTAATAACATTTTTTTGTGAAGTTCATGCAAACAAGTCTCTCATCCCATCAAAACTGCATTCCACTTCGTGGCCTTTGAAAGAAAGCATAGCCTTCTTCTTGCTCCTTTTTTCCTTTCTTCTTCTATGGGTGCAATTTCAAATGTAATTCCCAACATGTTTCCCCCATATGACTATTTGCATCACAATGTGCATCAAATTTAAAAAGTAATAAAAGTACCTACTTTACCTTCATTTTTGTTTTTGGCCTCTAATTCACTTAGATTTCCTTATGTCTTTGAAGAAGAAGATGGACTTCTTTCTTCATCCATTTTGATGTGAGCATGAAAGCATGTCTCATCTATATCCTTGGATGTCTTTATCCATTTGGAAAAACCTTACACAAAAAAACTTGTATAGACCTTTCATCTTTATGATAGGATAAAATTACTTCTCCCTTAAACTCTTAAATTCATCCCAAGAACTAATAGTTGTTATATTTCTTAACGTCAAATAATGACAATAGTTTTTAAACCGAGAAAGAGCATAATAGTTTTTAAACCAAGAAAAAACATAATAGTTTTTAAACCAAGAAACAACATAATAGTTATTAAACCAAGAAAGAACATACTTTGTTAATCATATTATAACAAAATAATTTTTTTGTTTTCACTAAAATGATGCATGTTGAAATATAATCCTAATTGTTTCAATCAATAGACAAACTTGTCAATATCTACATCTCCTTCATACAACATAATTTTTCTTTTCCTTCACTTTGAAAAGAGAAATTGTTGGAAGACTTTGCTTAACATAGGACTACACTCTATCATGAGAAATTAACTACTCATTGGCTTTAGGATATCATGTATCCTTCAATGCCTCCATAATGTATTATATCCGCCCTACAAAGTGGGAAATACTTGCAACATATTTCTCCAACCTCATAAATCTCCTCCACTAAGAGGTGTGGCATCATCATGTGTAATACTCCTTACTCTTCTTATCTAATCATCGATCTCTCTCTTGTTGGAAAGAAAGAAAGAAAGAAATTATGTTAATGTCCATGGATGAAAGAAAGTAAACAAATATACGTTTCCAATTGTACTAATTGATCTAATAATGCGTATAAATCTATAAAAATGATCTTGGAACCAAACATCCACAAAATCTAATAAAATTTGCTCTTACAACTCTAATTTGTAATTATTGTGTATAGTCCACCACATAACTCATCAACACAAATCTTTTCAACCTTAAAATACAACAATTGAGCTAGAGAGACTCAAATTGGGAGAGATCTCCACAAACCACTATCTCATTGTTAAAATTGGAAAAGCTTGAATTGATATTCTTTATTATTTAAATAGATAGATCCAAATATCTTTAAATAGGTATCATGCTTTGAGAGATGTGTCTCTTGCATGACAAATGACTTTACATTACAAATGTATTGGAGCATGATGAAATACAGTTTATACTTTTAACACCCCCCATAAACTTTGTCTTATCACACAACTTAACTACATGATGGGGGTCACCTATTATAAATACGTTTATTAGCTACCCATGTACAAGTGAAGAATATTTAACACTAATCCCTTCAAAATAATATACAAATTTATCCTTATTTTGAACACCCTTCATTACTTTTATCCATCATTATCCATAAGAAGATATCTTTCATAATTATATCAATAAAAGAGGTGAAGTCATTTCCAATGATCTTTGCAATCAAAACCTTCACAAATTAGTAATGATTGTTGCGATCAATGCTACAACTTTTTAGATTCAATAATGATCTCTGCAATCAACACAACATTTTAGAATTGGCAATGATCTTTGCGATCACTACTACAACCTTTTAGATGTGGTAATGATCTTTGCAATCAACGCTATATTTTTTTAGATTTAGAAATGATCTTTGTGGTCAACTCTACGACTTTTTAGATTTAGAAATGATCTTTGCGATCAATTCTACAAATTTTTAGATTAATAAATGGTCTATGTGATCAATGCTACATATTTGACATAAATGAGTGCTCCAACTACAAATCTCACGTCATTGCATGGATAGAATTCAAGTAGCCCTTATAGTGCTCAAATGTCTGTACAGATCAAATTATATGGTTTCTATGATGATATTTGACCTTGCATGATTGTTATTTTGTCTAACATGAGAGTATTTATGCTTGTACAACATTTTGAACATATTTGTTACCTTTTGCCAATTAGATACACCAATCCATCCACAATCCATCTATATACTTTCTTTTAGAGGTTGTTTTTTCTACTTTATGTTCAAACGCAATTTCTCAAAACAATTCTTTAATCCACAAATACTACAAGGATGAAGATCCCGACAAATTTATTTTCTATGTCCATGCCCATGACAATGTGAACACTTCTGCACTATATTCCTTGAGCTAATTTGTTTGAACTTGTAACACTTGTAACATCATTTTTATTTCTACTAGCATATTCGAGGCTTTCATTTTTCTACCTCAATATTGGCTCAATGGGCTATATAATTCCTTGTCTATATTTTCCCATACCTTTCCTTCGTATCTCATTCCTTTCATCATCTTAAACCCAACACTCTTTCGAGAACATTCTTTGTTATTATCATCACAACTAGCAAGAGTTGTAGGTGCAAAAATATTGTTATCTCAAACCTTCCACTTTTTATTTGTTGTACCCCAAAATTAAAATTTTGTTACACTTAGACATTTTGAAGAAACGAGTAAAAGTCTTGTTAAAATAGTCAAAAAGGTCAAAATTTGGGTGTGCAGGTCTTGCGTGAGGGGTTAAAACACAAAATTTTCAAAATCTGACGATCTGGGTCTGCTGGGAGCAGCTTAATCAACAAAACCCAGATCTTAGTTTTTCATCCCTAAATTTTAGGAAAACTGCTATTTTTAGAAATTTTCTAAAATTAGTAACGTTTTCTGGGTTTTTCTGGGTTTTCTTGGAAATGGATACTGGCAAAACTTTCTAAAAAAAGAAAGTTGGTCCGATAGTGTTCAAACTGATTTTGATTGGCTAAAAATACGTCCACATCAGGCTGGTGCAGTCAGAATCTCAAAATAGTCAGTTTTGCCCTAGTGGGTCTATTCTGCTTTTTCAGAAGCATACCAGGAGCTCTGAGGTCATCAATGGAGATCAGTCGGCCGCCAGGCGTTAGATTCGACATTCAAAGCATATGACAAAAGGCAAGTTGGTGAGCAGTTACGAAGAACGAAAAAAAATTAAAAATGATGAAAATTTTCTAACACTGCCAAACTTGAGCGCCCCAGGTGAAGAAAGGCGCCCATCTTTTTAGGGTACCAAATGATAGAATTAGGGTTTACACCTCTAGTCAAAATTGCTCAATTTTCTATCAACTCTGTAGCGAATCCAACGGCGCAGTCATCAGGCGATCCAATCATCCAGAATTTGAAGCTGAACAGGAGGTATCCACACAGAAGTCAAAATGAAGAATTTAAAAAAGATCAAAAATTGACTAAGTGTTGAGATTTTGGGCGCACCTGGTGAAGAAGGGCACCCAAATTTTTGAGGCACCTAATTCAGCAGTCAGGGTTTGAGAATATGCTCAATCTCTTCAATGTTTAGCTAGCTTCAACGTGCATGTCTCCGTCAAAACATCCGACTGTTTAATCTCTAGCAAATTCATATCGAAGATGAACATACACAATGAAGGTCCCAAACTTGATGAGAAAGTCAAATGAAAAATGGCTAACTCTGGTGAGTTTGGGCACCCCAGGAGAGAAAGGGCGCCCAAGTTTTCAAGGGGCTAAACAAAGGAATTTGTTGACGTGTATCTAACATGATCCCTTCACGATTGATCCAGCTCTCCAACGAGATACTCAACACGTCAATCAGATGTCACAGTCGCCAGATATAAAGCACCGAACAGAGGGTCTGACGAAGGCTAAGAACCAAGATTCAGAAGCAAACACAGAAAAAGTAAAAAAATGTAACTCTAGTGAACATGGGCGCCCACAGCCAAGATGGGCACCCAAGCTTTGGAGGGATCAAAATTCACTTTTTAGCGAAGTTCATCCCAAAAGACCCCTCTCAATATCTCGCCAGCTTCGCAATGAGCATAATAGGCAGTTGATCCGACACCCAAGTCACCAAATTCAATGAGATCATCCATAGAAGAGGTGTCAATGAAGAAATTTGAAGATCATAAAAAAATGGCTAACTCTAGATAAAATGGGCGCCCCTGGAAGGAAAAGGCTCCCATGAATTCAAAGGTCGAGATCAAGTTTTTAGCCAGAAGCACCTCCAAAACAACCTTCTCAGAATCAGTTAGGCTCCGCGATGAATCCTTCAGCTCACCTATCAGATCAATCTGCAAACCGGAAATCAAAGGCGAAGTAGGGGGTCAAAATGAGCGAAAGTTGAAAATACCAAAAATTTGACTAACACTACTTAAAGTGGACGCCCCTGGTGAAGAAGGGCACCCATCTTCTCATGCCTTAGAAGAATTTTCAAGATTTTCAAAGTTTTCAAAATTGCAAGTGAAGGAAAGCGTCCAAGTTCAATGAAGCTGAGATTTTAGGGTTTTGGGAATAAAAACAAAAGAAAGCAAAGCAAAAACAAAACCCTAAGTCTATTTAACATCTTTCTTTCATGTATTTTTATTAGTTTTGCAGGTAGCATTCAGAGGAGAAAGTTGGAGCAGCAAGTTTGAAGATTTTTTATGATCCAAGAATTCATAGTTTGCTGGTTTTTCATCAAAATTTTCAGACCAGCAACTTAAACCCTTGCTTTTTCAAGCTTTTTCATCCAGAAGATCAAGTTTTTCAAGGAGAAGGCCAAGGCTTTCCATTTTTTAGTCATCTGGGTCTTTTCACCTTAATCTTCTAAAGAAATTTTCAAGAACTTCATCAAGTTGCAGCAGCTGCTTTTTATTTGCATGTCAGTGAAATCCTCAGTGCATTCAGTTTTCAACCATCTGCGTCCGCTCAAATCAGTCTTCTGAAGAAAACCCATATCACAGCTTTTTTAAGAAAATTTCAAATCCTAGGGTTGGCTGCTTTTTCGATCATCCATCAGGGTTTTGCAAATCTAATCAACTGGGTCCATTTCTAAACATATTATGAACAAAACCCAGGTGCCAACTTTTTTCAGGGAAAATTGAAGAAATTAGGGTTTGCTGCTTTTTTAGTAAAAATTCAAAATTTTCAAAAACGAACGATCTGGGTTGTCTTGCAACAAAATTCTGAGTAAATCCCATATCTCAGAATAATTTTCAAAAAAATTGTCTGTTGGAGCAAGAAAATCAGCATTCTAAAAATAGTAAGTTGCTCAAAGCTTGTCTGAACATAGGCGAGTTTACAGTCATTCTTCAAGTTTTCTGAAATGGAGTACACTCCCAATGTTTTCAAGACTGAATCAGCTCTTTATCATGATTACATCAAAACCGCTGAGACAGACTTGCATCACATCAAGCCGGTGTTCGATCTACACACCTTAGAGAGCGCAGGCAACACCTCAATCAGGAACCTGGGACATTCTAGAAGCCTGATATGATCGAGAAGTGTTTTTCCATTCCCCCATGGCGTGAAAGCGTAACTCTCTCAAAGGGCGAATGTGAAAGGATATGGGACATGTATAAAGACAAATATAGTAAGAAGATTGCACAGAGATGGATGAAAGAAAAACATAGGACTTTGCCAAAGAACGTCGGGCTTGATGAAGTGCAAGATCAATTCCAGAGTATTGTTCGCAGTTGCAACCAGTTGGAGGAAGGATAGGTCATATTTCGATGATGTCAGCAAGGTTCGAGAAAGCGGCCAATAAGGTCAAAGATTTCCTTAGGTTTGTTGCAGATGCCAAAGATATTCTAGAAAAGTGATGTTTTGCTATTGAGGGCATAGATGCACTGAACCGGGACATGGTTTCTAATTTTCTAGCGGATGTGATCGAGCTTTAAAACAACCTTTTTCTAGAAGCTTTATTTCCCGCTTTCTTTCTATTCTTGGAATAATTCTTATCCATTCTTTGAGAAGAGAAAGAAGATAAAATGTAATAGTTGGCGTTTCCTGCTTTTTCTGCTTTCTAGGGTTTTAGATGTTATCCTCTTCCTAGATTTAGTAATAAAGCTTGCTTGCTGAGCAAGCCCTAGATTGTGAAAGCAAGGAGATTTTAGGGTTCCCTACTCCTCTGCTTCTCTATATATAAGAGCCTTTGCTCATTAGTTTCTTTAACCGTGCTAGTGAGAACAAAACGCTGACCCTATTGTGCCTTCTATTTGTTACTCAAGTATTGTTCAATTGTGTTGCGATAAGCAAATTGTTGAGCCTCTTTAGTCAACAAGGAGTTAGTGTGATTGTTGTTTCTATTGTGTCAAGAGCAAGATTGCAAGCCTCTTTAGCTGCAATTTCTTGTTCCAGGCATGTTAGAAGTAGGTTTTGTTCTAGAAATTTGAGTAATAAAATCATGAGCCTCCTTTGCCTTGGTCCAAAATCTCATATTTCCGTTATTTATGTTCTACTTCTATGATCTTGATTTCAACTTGCATTGAAGTGTGTAGATGTTTGTTGGGAGATAGTTTATTGAAGTATTTTGTCAGAAATCTACCTTGTTAATTTCTAGCTTCTCTCTCTCTGTATATTACTTGAGAGGTTAGGAACGTCTTTAGTTTAAGTTAGTCGTAGTTGAAAAGTCTTAAAACAGAAAATCTCAGCTATGGCGTTTGTGTTTAATAAACCTTGTGCTCTAAGCTGATCAAAAAGATAGGCGACTTAGTTTTAGTTTACTTTCTTTCGAACACCATTAGCAAGAGGGAGCTTCCCCTCCTAATTTGAAGAGTAGTTTATCTGTGCATAGTTGTCCGTTTCAAATACGCATACCAGAGGTGCGAATTTAAACGCCAATAGTTTTCTGGCGCCCACCGTGGGGCACGAGGCATTAAACAACAAAGAAAGCTTAAGCTTTATGTCATGGTATGACTATCTGGTGTCCTACTGCTCCAGTTGAACAGCCTGATCTTACACCTCCAGTTATCCAGCCGAGTTTCCAGATAATTGAAGGAGAGCAAGTAGACATCATCAGCAGCCTAAGGAGTTTCATATTTGAAAAGAAATAGACCCCTGCTCAGTGGAGAAACGTTGTTGTTATCCTAGACAAAGAGGAAGAGAAAGCTGATATTGCAGCTGGAAGACCTGTCTTACCACCACCCACGTGGGACTAGACAATCCTGGCATACATAGTCTATACAAGGAGGAGAACAAGAACAAATCCACTCTTCCAAGAAGAAGTTGATCCTTTCCTTCCAAAGACACATCCTACACAAGTTGGAGAGTCATCCAACACAGTTCCTGAGTTCGATGCAGTTCCTAAGTTCAATACCGTACCTGTGTTCGTGGAAGAAGAACCTGAAGAAATAGGTGACAACAACAACAAAAACAATGACCACGACAACCACAATCGCAATCGGAGAAGAGGTCCCCCACTGCCTTGGGGTGATCATATCGGACCTTTGGCCTTAGGAGCAAATCATGAATTACCTAAGGGGTCAAGGAAGCATTTTCCACGGTTCCAAGGTGATGGAAGTCAACACCCTGACGAACATCTTTCAGCCTTTTCAACGGCTTGCGCTGGTTTGCACATAGCTCATGAAGATATTGTTGTACGTCTCTTTGTTGAGACTCTCGCGAGCACTGCTGCCAAATGATTCAATCACTTGGAGCCGGGTTGTATAACCAACTAGAATACTATGACTGAAAAGTTCCTTGCGAGGTTCAAGCCAGCTGAAGATAGCCACCAGTTATTTGCTCAGCTCTCAAATTCAAAGGAGGACAATGAACCGATGAGGGAGTTTGTGGCAAGGTTTAACCGCCTAGTCACTCGTCTTTCATATACCCTCAATCCATCGCCTGAGATCCTATTGAGTAGTTTTGTCAACGCACTTCCATCAGAGATAGCTTTTATCCTGAGATCAGCCAATGAGATAGAACTAGGAGACGCACAACAAGGTGCCATAGAAATTGAAGACAACATGATCACTTCAGGAAAGATCAGAGGAGATGCTATTAGGCCTTTGGTTCAAAGTTTTGTTGATCTGTTACTTCAAAGGGTTGCTAATGAAGTAACTATTCTCAAGAGGTAATTACCACTCCAGCCCACGCCTCTTGCTCAAGTTGCACCACCACCTGCATTGTCTGCGCCACAATCATACCAAGCACCACAACAACCTTATCAATCTCAGCAGCCGTATCAGCCGAGGAGAAATAACTTTCAGCCTTACAACAATTATAGGCCACGAGGGCCACCTCCACCAAGGCAAGTAGCTGAAAATACACAAAATGTTGTGTTTTACTCTTTTCATGATTCCACTGAACATACCGGCGCCACTTGCCTTGAAAATGTCAGAATGAACGAGATAATGGGATATGCCGAAGCTACACCTACATGAAGTTTCGTACCAACTCCAAGTTCGAATGTTGTCTTACGTCAATCAAACAACTTCGATGGCGACTCCGCAATGGGCTACTTTGAAAGTGAACCCGATTTTGAAGATCAAGAAGAAGATGTTCGTCAGTACTCTCTTGCAGTAAACCCTGAGAATCATACGACTCCTTTGTTCACCAGAGCTCAGCATCTGAGGGCACACAAAGAAGAAGAGAGACTGAAAGTAACAAAAGACAAAGAAAAAGGAAAAGAAGCAGCTTCTACTTCAAATGTTAAGTCTTCTCACGAGAACGTGAAAGCAGTCGTTGAAGACTCATCCTCAACAAATTTTGATATTGTAGATTCTTTGATGAAAAACAAAGTGCAGATTTCTCAATTAGAGTATCTCCAAGATCACCCAAAGCAAGTGGACCGACTTCTCAAATTTGTGAAGAAAGGACCTACCAAGCAGCCCACATTGCTTGAATCATCCGTTCCGGCGGAAGACAAGCCTAAGCCCTTCTATATTTCTCTGTATATAGGGGGTTACAAATTGAGCAATTGTATCATCGATTCTGGAGCTTCAGACAACGTCATGCCTCTACAAGTGATGAATGCTCTAGGACTTTCATGCACCAAGACAAGGGACAAATGTTACTCACTAGAGTCCAAGTCAGTGCCATTAGTCAGACAATTAAAGGATGCTCAAGTAAGGTTGGCGGCCTGTCCTGAAAAGAAAATCATGATGACCATCCTAGTAGCTGACATTCCAGTGAGCTACAGGATGCTACTAAGCAGAAGCTTTTGCAAGGACCTCGGTGGAGAGATTCAAATGGACTGGTCTTTTGCAAACATTCCATTAAAGAATGGAACTTTCAAGCTGGAACCAGAGCCCAAATCTCGATTTGCGGTCGTGAAGTCTCAAGATCCTCAAGCTCAAGTTCTATATCAAGAAACAGGTCTTGGTACTTATGCCATGTTGTCAGAGATTCCTGAAGAAAGTCAAGAGATTGCATGCATCGTAGAGAAATCAGCAGAAGATCCTAAGCTGTGGACTTTGTAGTTCGATGGTAGTTGTTCCACTGTTGGTTCGGGAGCGGGAGTTGTGATAAGTTCTCCTAAAGGACAGTTGTATCCTTTTGCATACCGCTTGCAATTTGAATGTGCAAACAACACAACAGAATATGAGGCGCTTTTACTAGGTCTCAGAAATGCAAAGGACACATCTTAGGGTTGAAGGTGATGCAGAGCTTGTTGTGAAGCAAGTTAGAGATCAATTCAAAGTCAAAGCATATCGTCTTCGACACTATAGAAATAGGGTGTGGAATGCAATAGATTGGTTTGAAGCATTTGACATAAAGTACATTCCACGTCTAGAAAATAGCAAAGCAGATGCCCTCGCGGTATCAGCTTCACTTTTCATGCCACATTCTGACTTCCGTCAGAATGCGTTTGCCATTGAATTAATATACAGGCCAGCTATACCTAACAACTGTGATAATTGGCAAGTCTTTAACGACGATGAGCACATCAAGGAGTTTCTTGTTATGGGAGATAATTTCAAAGAATTGTTCTTTGAGGGTAGTTCATTTACTCATAGAGAAGCAGTAATAGAAGCATCCGATGCGCTAAATATTGTTGAAGACAAAGAAGATCCAGAAGAACCATATTCCAACATAATCCAGTTGAAAGGAAACAAAATTCCCAAGGGCTTGGTTTCCTTGGAAAATATTTTTGACAGGCACGACAGATACATACAAGATCAGAGAAATTCAAGCGAAAGAACCTCTACCGAATATCAACAAATCAATATTGGGACAGTTGACAAGCCTAGGCTTGTTAATCTGGGTACATGTTGTACTGCAGAGGAAAGCGAGAGGTTCATCTCTTTGTTCCAGCAATACCGAGATGTCTTCGACTGGTCATATGAAGATTTGAAAGTTTTTACACCAAGAGAGTTGTCTCATACAATTCCTCTTCAACCTGAAGCAAAGCCCTTTAGGCAAAAGCAAAGACACTACAATTCGCGGATTCAAGATACCATCTACGCGGAAATCCAGAAGATGGTGAATGCAAAGATCATCTTTCCGATCCATCATTCCACCTGGGTGTCAAATATAGTTCCTGTGCGCAAGAAGAACAGAGAAATCAGAATTTGCGTAGATTTCAGGAACTTAAATCAATCACCGCTCAAGGATAATTATCCTTTACCGATCATGGAGCACACCTTACAGACTGTTACTAGTTCAGAGATGTTGTCCTTATTGGATGGTTTTTCTAGTTACAACCAAATGGCAGTAGCTGAAGAAGATCAATTCCAGACAGCATTCACAACCCCTTGGGGTACATTTGCATATGAGAGAATGCCCTTCGGTCTCATCAACACCAGTGCTACATTTCAAAGAGCCATGGATTTGGCATTTGGAGACTTGAAGAATAAAGTAATTGTTGTCTATCTAGACAACCTCACTATTTTCTCAAAGACATGAGAAGATCATTTTTCACATCTAGGGAAGGTCTTCGAGAGATGCAAATATCACAAAATATCACTGAATCCCAAAAAGTCTATCTTTGTGATGACGGAAGGCAAGTTGCTTGGCCACATCGTCTCCAAGGAGGGAACTTAGATTGACCCAAGCTGGGTTGAAGCTATCTGAAGTTTGTCTCTTCCGACAAGCAAAACAGGGGTACATTCTTTCTTCGGTGAGGTAAATTTCATACGAAGATTTGTACCAGATTTTTCTGAGTTGACAAAAGATATATCTGCTATGATGAAGAAGAAAATAGCTTTCAAGTGGATGGAAGAAGGCAAGAAGGCATTTGTTGCAATCAAAGAAGCCATCAGCGAGCTCCAGTGCTAGTCCGTCCTTATTTTGAAAAAGAATTTATCCTTTATTGCTATGCATCAGAGCATACTCTGTCTGCCATTCTGACACAAAAGTTAAATGAAGAAACTGAATCTCCAATAGCTTTTATGAGCTGTAGTTTCAAGGACAGTGAATCAAGATATTCTCAGATTGAAAAGAATGCCTATGCGGTGGTTCGAGCTGTAAAGAATTTTAGATTTTATATCTTGAATTCTCACACCATTGTATATGTCACAGATCCAGCAGTGAAAAGTGTGCTAACTCAATAGGAGATGGGCTCCAAGAGAGGTAATTGGGTTATGAAGGTGCAAGAGTATGACTTGGAGATCAAGCCGACCAAACTCGTCTGCGAGAGAGGTCTTTGTCAGTTGATAGCAGAGGATGGTGATAAGAAGCTTCAAGCCAAAGGTATACCTCAAATTGAACATGAAGTTAAGGAAGATGAAGTTAAGGAAGATCTTCCAATGGTCTTGCTGATCGAATCGTCAAGAGAATGGTTTATTGAGATATGGTATTACCTGACATACGGTGATTGTCTGAATCACCTGAACAAGCAACAGAAAAGAACGCTTAAGCTGAAATCGCAGAATTATGTTATCATCAACAATGCTTTGTACAAGCGAGGCCTTGACGGAACCTTCTTGTTGTGCGTTACCAAAGATCAACAACAACGCTTGCTTGAAGCCTTCCACAATCAAGCATGCGGTGGTCACTTTTCTTCAAAGGTGACAGCTTTTAAAATCTTGCGGGCACAGTTCTTTTGGCCGACCATGTTCCGCGATGCATATGAGTGGGTACACAAATGTCAGTTGTGTCAGCAATTTGTTGGCAAGGCGAAGTTGGCAGACGCTCCTCTCAGGCCAGTTGTTATAGACGCTCCATTTCAACAATGGGGTTTAGATTTTATTGGTCCTATCAACCAACGTTCCAGCAAGGGGCATATTTATGTCCTTACAGCCACTAATTATTTCACTAAATGGGTTGAAGCCATTCCCACCAAGCGAGCTATGTCCGAGGTCGTGTGTGAGTTCTTGAAAGAAAACATTGTCACACACTTCGGAGTGCCTTGCAAAATTGTGACAGATAATGCAACGTGTTTCTCATCTGAGGAGCTAATGGAGTTATGTTTCGACCATAGCATTACACTATCTCATTCATCAGATTATTACCCACAGGGTAATGGACAAGCTGAGCCATCGAACAAGAACATTGTCACAATCATTCGCAAGTTGGTTGATTCTAGTCAACAAACTTGGCACAAGAAACTTTATGATGCTCTCTAGGCCGACAGAATTACTCCGAAGAGAGCCATTGGTACCTCACCCTTTATCCTCCTATATGGTACAAAAGCAATGATACCTATCACGCTGGAGTTGTCCGCCTTACAGCTGGCAACCGCAATAGAAGATGGAGAATTTACATATCCTATTCAGAAGTGCATCTTGTACCTAACAAAGCTTCAAGAAGAAAGGGTGGATATAGTAGATAGAATCACTCAGCACCAAGAGCGAGTGAAGAAAATTTTTGACAAGAAAGCTCGCCAGCGAGATTTCGAGGTTGGAGCTCAAGTCCTTTTATGGGATAAAAGACATGAGCCCAAGGGAATGCACGGCAAATTTGATTCCTTGTGGCTAGGACCTTTCAAGATTCACGAGCCCACATGAGAGAACACCTATATTCTCTCGCGCTTGAATGGAAGTCTCCTCCCTCTACCACACAGCGGGCAGTACCTAAAGCACTTCGTCCCTTCAGGGGTGGAGTAAGTTTTTTAAAGAACAATCTTTGTAAATATTTTTCCTTGTTTTTCGTGATGTGTTTCCCTTTCTGTGATGTTTTCGTTATGTTGTGTTTCCCCTTTCCGTAACAGTCCTGTCATGTAATAGGTGATTAGGAGTCTTGTTTTAGGTGATTAGTAGGGAAGTCCAACTATTAGGTGATTTCTAGGAAGTCTGGTTTTAGGTGACTAAGGAAAGTCTTGCAAATAGGTGATTAGGAATGATGTTGACTCCCATACCCAATGGACAAGGCACTGGTCTAAACTCAAAATCCAGAGATTCTATGGTTCTCCTATGTCGTAAGTATCCGCCATGGTCCCCAAACAGAGCCAATGTTGTACCCCAAAATTAAAATTTTGTTACACTTAGACATTTTGAAGAAACGAGTAAAAGTCTTGTTAAAACAGTTAAAAAGGTCAAAATTTGGGTGTGCAGGTCTTGCATGAGGGGTTAAAACACAAAATTTTCAAAATCTGATGATCTGGGTCTGCTGGGAGCAGCTTAATCAACAAAACCCAGATCTTAGTTTTTCATCCCTAAATTTTAGGAAAACTGCTATTTTTAGAATTTTTCTAAAATTAGTAACGTTTTCTACGTTTTTTTGGGTTTTCTTGGAAATGGATATTGGCAAAACTTTCTAAAAATAGAAAGTTGGTCCGATAGTGTTCAAACTGATTTTGATTGGCTAAAAATACGTCCACATCAGGCTGGTGCAGTTAGAATCTCAAAATAGTCAGTTTTTCCCTAGTGGGTCTATTTTGCTTTTTTAGAAGCGTATCAGGAGCTCTGAGGTCATCAATGGAGATCAGTCGGCTGCCAGGCGTCAAATTCGACATTCAAAGCATACGACAAAAGGTGAGTTGGTCAGCAGTCATGAAGAACGGAGAAAAAAAATTAAAAATGATGAAAATTTTCAAACACTGCCAGACTTGGGCGCCCCAGGTGAAGAAAGGTGCCCATCTTTTTAGGGCACCAAATGATAGAATTAGGGTTTACGCCTCTAGTCAAAATTGCTCAATTTTCTATCAGCTCCGCAACGAATCCAACGGCGTAGTCCAATCATCCGGAATTCAAAGCTGAACAGGAGGTATCCACACAGAAGTCAAACTGAAGAATTTAAAAAAGATCAAAAATTGACTAAGTGTTGAGATTTTGGGCGCCCCTAGTGAAGAAGGGCGCCCAACTTTTTGAGGCACCTAATTCAGCAGTCAAGGTTTGAAAATATGCTCGATCTCTTCAATGTTCAGCTAGCTTCGATGTGCCTGTCTCCATCAAAACATCTGACTGTTTAATCTCCAGCAAATTCAGATCGAAGATGAACATACAGAATGAAGGTTCCAAACTTGATGAGAAAGTCAAATGAAAAATGGCTAACTCTGGTGAGTTTGGGCACCCCAGGAGAGAAAGGGCGCCCAAGTTTTCAAGGGGCTAAACAGAGGAATTTGTTGACATGTATCTAACATGATCCCTTCACGATTGATCCAACTCTCCAACGAGATACTCAGCATGTCAATCAGATGTCGCAGTCGCCAGATATAAAGCGCCGAACAGAGGGTCTGACGAAGGCTAAGAACCAAGATTCAAAAGCAAACATAGAAAAAGTAAAAAAATCTAACTCTAGTGAACATGGGCGCCCCCAGCCAAGATGGGCGCCCAAGCTTTGGAAGGATCAAAATTCACTTTTTAGCGAAGTTCATCCCAAAAGACCCCTCTCAATATCTTGCCAGCTTCGCGATGAGCATAATAGGCAGTCGATCCGACGCCCAAGTCACCAGATTCAATGAGATCATCTGTAGAAGAGGTGTCAATGAAGAAATTTGAAGATCATAAAAAAATGGCTAACTCTGGATAAAATGGGCGCCCCTGGAAGGAAAAGGCTCCCATGAATTTGAAGGTCGAGATCAAGTTTTTAGCCAGAAGCACCTCCAAAACAACCTTCTCAAAATTAGTTAGGCTCCACGATGGATCCTTCAGCTCACCTATCAAATCAATCTGCAAATCGGAAATCGAAGGCGAAGTAGGGGGTCAAAATGAGCGAAAGTTGAAAATACCAAAAATTTGACTCAAAATGAGCGAAAGTTGAAAATACCAAAAATTTGACTAACGCTGCTTAAAGTGGATGTCCCTGGTGAAGAACGGTGCCCATCTTCTCATGCCTTAGAAGAATTTTCGAGATTTTCAAAGTTTTCAAAATTGCAAGTGAAGGAAAGCGTCCAAGTTCAATGAAGCTGAGATTTTAGGGTTTTGGGAATAAAAACAAAAGAAAGCAAAGCAAAAACAAAACCCTAAGTCTATTTAACATCTTTCTTTCATGTATTTTTATTAGTTTTATAGGTAGCATTCAGAGGAGAAAGTTGGAGCAGCAAATTTGAAGATTTTTTATGAACCAAGAATTCATAGTTTGCTGGTTTTTCATCAAAATTTTCAGACCAGCAACTTAAACCCTTGCTTTTTCAAGCTTTTTCATCCAGAAGATCAAGTTTTTCAAGGAGAAGGCCAAGGCTTTCCATTTTTCAGTCATTTGGGTCTTTTCACCTTAATCTTCTAAAGAAATTTTCAAGAACTTCATCAAGTTGCAGCAGCTGCTTTTTATTTGCATGTCAGTGAAATCCTCAGTGCATTCAGTTTTCAACCATCTGGGTCCGCTCAAATCAGTCTTCTGAAGAAAACCATATCACAGCTTTTTTAAAAAAAATTCAAATCCTAGGGTTGGCTACTTTTTCGATCATCCATCAAGGTTTTGCAAATCTAATCAACTGGGTCCATTTCTAATCATATTCTGAACAAAACCCAAGTGCCAATTTTTTCAGGGAAAATTGAAGAAATTAGGGTTTGCTGTTTTTTTAGTAAAAAATCAAAATTTTCAAAAACGGACGATCTGGGTTGTCTTGCAACGAAATTTTGAGCAAAACCCATATCTCCGAATAATCTTCAAAAAATTTGTCTGTTGGAGCAAAAAAATCAGCATTCTAAAAATAGTAAGTTGCTCAAAGCTTGTCTGAACATAGGCGAGTTTACAATCATTCTTCAAGTTTTCCGAAATGGAGTACACTCCCAATGTTTTCAAGACTGAATCAACTCTTTATCATGATTACATCAAAACCGCTGAGACAGACTTGCATCACATCAAGCCGGTGTTCGATCTACACGCCTTGGAGAGCGCAGGCAACACCTTAATCAGGAACCTGGGACATTCTAGAAGCCTGATATGATCGAGAAGTGTTTTTCCATTCCCCCATGGCGTGAAAGCGTAACTCTCTCAAAGGGCGAATGTGAAAGGATATGGGACATGCATAAAGACAAATATTGTAAGAAGATTGTGCAGAGATGGATGAAAGAAAAACATAGGACTTTTCCAAAGAACGTCAGGCTTGATGAAGTGCAAGATCAATTCCAGAGTATTGTTCGCAGTTGCAATCCAGTTGGCGGAAGGATAGGTCATATTTCGATGATGTCAGCAAGGTTCGAGAAAGCGGCCAATAAGGTCAAAGATTTCCTTAGGTTTGTTGCAGATGCTGAAGATATTCTAGAAAAGCAATGTTTTGCTATTGAGGGCATAGATGCACCGAACCGGGACATGGTTTCTAATTTTCTAGTGGATGTGATCGAGCTTTAAAACAACTTTCTTCTAGAAGCTTTATTTCCCGCTTTCTTTCTATTCTTGGAATAATTCTTATCCATTTTTTGAGAAGAGAAAGAAGATAAAATGTAATAGTTGGCGTTTCCTGCTTTTTCTGCTTTCTAGGGTTTTAGATGTTATCCTCTTCCTAGATTTAGTAATAAAGCTTGCTTGCTGAGCAAGCCCTATATTGTGAAAGCAAGGAGATTTTAGGGTTCCCTACTCCTCTACTTCTCTATAAATAAGAGCCTTTGCTCATTAGTTTCTTTAACCGTGCTAGTGAGAACAAAACGCTGACCCTATTGTGCCTTCTATTTGTTACTCAAGTATTGTTCAATTGTGTTGTGATAAACAAATTGTTGAGCCTCTTTAGCCAACAAGGAGTTAGTGTGATTGTTGTTTCTATTGTGTGAAGAGCAAGATTGCAAGCCTCTTTAGCTGCAATTTCTTGTTCTAGGCATGTTAGAAGTAGGTTTTGTTCTAGAAATTTGAGTAATAAAATCATGAGCCTCCTTTGCCTTCGTCCAAAATCTCAAATTTCTGTTATTTATGTTCTACTTCTATGATCTTGATTTCAACTTGCATTGAAGTGTGTAGATGTTTGTTGGGAGATAGTTTATTGAAGTATTTTGTCAGAAATCTACCTTGTTAATTTCTAGCTTCTCTCGCTCTGCATATTACTTGAGAGGTTAGGAACGTCTTTAGTTTAAGTTAGTTGTAGTTGAAAAGTCTTAAAACAGAAAATCTCAACTGCGGCGTTTGTGTTTAATAAACCTTGTGCTCTAAGCTGATCAAAAAGATAGGCGACTTAGTTTTAGTTTACTTTCTTTCAAACACCATCAACAAGAGGGAGCTTCCCCTCCTAATTTGAAGAGCAGTTTATCTATGCATAGCTATCCGTTTCAAATACGCGTACCAGAGGTGCGAATTTAAACGCCAACATTATCAAAAGAAGCTTTAGTTATATCACATATATCAAATGATTCAACAAATGAATAACTCAAATCATTTGTATCACATGAGACATTGCATAATGTAGGCGTAGACCTTACACATTGGTTTTCCTTTAGGTATGATTCAAGTAATTGATTTACAAAATCATTTTCTTCTTTCAATTTCAATATTTCTTCCTTCTTGTCCTCTTTTCCTCTTCTAATTTTTCATTTTCTTTCTAACTTTCTCTAGACCTTTTTCTAAAATATTATTCACATTAAATTTTTGTTTTCTTTCTTTCTCTTTTACCATTGTTTCCAATTGGAACAAATTGTTTCATTATACAATTAAATTTTAACCACAAAAGAACCACTTATGTGATACCTAATGGCGAGTGATTTTAGTGACTCCACACACCTTCACTCTTCTATGATCTGAAATGATCTACCACTGACTTTGTTTCTCTTATCTAGAAATTCTTTTGAATTTTATTTGGCAACTTCTGAATCTTCTTCTTTGACTTTCTAAGCTCCTTTAGGACTATGAATTTTTACTAACTATGTTCCTCTTTTATACACTATAATCTTGTCTCCTCTACAACGAGAATTTCCTTCACATCCTTACTCCTTAGAAGGCAAGTCTAACAATAGAATATTGCTTTGTTAAAACCTCCATACTACTTTCCCTCACAAGTGAATCTTTTGCACCTTACATGATATATCTTGTTTTCCATTCTTCTACACTTTCAATAGTTTGTAACTACCATTATTCCTTGTCTATTAGCAACTTTGATAGATTTGGGACCCAACTACATGCCTCAATATTTGTTGTGATTTACATAGGTGGTGAAATTACACTAAATATTACAATCTGCTGATTTTTTTCCTTTGACAGTTGCAATATCATGAATCCCTTTTCTTTTTTTTACCTATGCTGCTTCACTTTTTTTTTCTTGTTTCTTTTTAAAAGAAAATTAAATCCAAATGAAACAATCACCCTTGCGGCAGCTTTTCATTTTTTCTGCTAGGCTGGAGAAAATATACTTTATGAATTGCAATTCCTTGGAGGGGTTGACGAACACATATTAAGCTGTGAGCTCTTTAGAGAATCCCTATTTTTTAAAATATTAGAATCTCCCTAACAGATTTGCTGGGCTATCTTGCTTCACCATAGTCCAACGATCACTTTAGGCAACCTCAACAACAATCACTTTAAAATCTTCTTGTTTTAATACTAGTGCCCACAATCTTCTTCTTAATTCTGATCTTCAACTTCCACTGGCTCTGATACTAATTCTTAAAATTGGAAAGCTTGAATTGATATTCTCTATTATTTAAATAGATAGATCCAAAGATCTTTAAATAGGCATCATGCTTTGAGAGATGTGTCTCTTGCATGACACATGATTTTACATAGCAAATGTATTGGAGCATGATGAAATATAGTTTATATTTTTACTACTCGTGAGTTAATTCAATAGTTTACTATCTTCTAGAGCCCTTAATGGACTTCTCTTCCACAAACATCAATGATCAAACACTGCACAAGTCTTAAAAAATTTAACTTCACCAATTTCACTTAAGACTTCCAAGCGGAAGTAGCATAAGCTCATTTCAACAGATTTTCTCAGAAAACACAAGAGAGAGCTTGTTTACAATGGCCTTTGTTGGAGGTATATTTATGTACATGAGCTACAGTATCTCAGGGAGAAACCCAAGAGTTCTCAATAACAGAAACTTGTGAATTTTGAGTGTTTCAGCTTTATTCAAAGCCCACAAGATTTGTCTCTTTGTCTTATCTAAGATAGCTATGGTCATGAGCAAACTGTCTCTGATGAGTGTCGCTGCATTGTGATGCATTTGACACCAGCTGAAACTTTCTAACTTCAACTGGGATCAAATCCATCACTAATGACTAATTTCATCATGACATCAACATCCTGAGCATTTGGATTATGCAGAGCACCATTGTCATTGTTCTGCACTGAAATTTTGATCTTAAACAAATGTGTTCACATGTTTTTCATGCTAAAATAGACATGAAGAGTATCTACTAAAAGTGAGACTCTTTAGCGACTAACTTAACCAATTTAACTAACTTAACAAATCCATTTCCAATCTGAGTGAAAGACTCTAGCAGACCGTAATGTTGCAAATTTTGGCATGTCATTTTGGTTAGTTTGACTGCCGCAGTTATGGTTAGCCAACCATTATTAAGGTAATTGAAACTGTCAGACTCTCTCTCCACAATGTGTACTTAACATAGTTGCCAACCATAACGGAACTACCCCATTTCACTAACTTAACATAGTTGAACTCTTTAGTGACTAACTTAACCAATTTCACTAACTTAACAAATCCATTTCCAATCTGAGTGAAAGACTCTAGCAGACCATAATGTTGCAAATTTTGGCATGTCATTTTGGTTAGTTTGATTGCCGCAGTTATGGTTAGCCAACCATTATTAAGGTAATTGAAACTGTCAGACTCTCTCTCCCCAATGTGTACTTAACATAGTTGCCAACCATAATGGAACTACCCCATGCCTTCCGAGGAAGATGCCTACTGCATATAATAGATGCAGATCCCATTCATCTTTGCATTTTCTTCTATGGTGATCCATGAGGAACAAAATGGTATAAGCAACATATACAGCACTTTTCCTTCACATATTTTGCCAAGAATTTCTTTAAAACAGAGAGAGACATTAGAATTTATAAATGTGACATGGATATTCAACCACCAGCATCGTAAGCAATGAAAGAATCAACTAAAGCTTTCCTGCACAAAGCATCACATAGCTAGGAGAAAATGTCTTTAAGAAATCGGCATCCAAGATTTCCAGCCAAGGACATAATTTGGAGCTTATGTCTTAACTGTTTTTACATAGAACAAGTTGCTAAGAAACTATAAAATCGTGCAAATATTTTAAAACAGAAACTGCACACTAAAATTAGATGAGAGAACTACAAATTACTAAGTATTGATAGTAACTACATATCACGTTGGAAGAGGGATATCAGTTGGCAGTGATAGGTTTACATGCAAGATGGAAAACGCTAGGAATAAGTATACAACCCATCATAAACAACTAGGAATGCCTGTTCGAGTTCCCATGCTCAGGTCTGTGAGTATATTCATAGTCTATATGGACAAAAGCCCGTTCTACGTCAGAAAGAGATTCCAATTTTTGTTGAAGCGTCTCTCCAATGTCATGAGACTCTTGCACAGACATATCGCTGGGTAGCACAATGTCAACTTCAACAAAGTAATTGCAACCAAATGTGTACGCTCTGACTGTATCAATATGCCGTATGGCTCTGTGATGATTCCAACAGAGATATGTCAACTTCTGCAAATAATCAGGTGAAGCTGTTTTCCCCACCAAAGAATTCACATTTTCCAGAACTGTTTTCGACCATGTCCTGATTGTGTAGAGTGCTAGCTACGCAGAAGGTCCACTATCAGCTTTAGTATTTCAAACAATAAAGATTAACATAAATTTGGAATGTGCATGAGATTTGCTCGAAGAAAGCAGGGTAATATATATATATATTGGTTCTTGAAAAAAAAAGATACTTTAGTGATCAGAACAATATACCTTCTCACTACAACTATACAAATAAGCTACTAGACACTAATAATCAAGTTTAAATCAGAAAAGGCTAAATCCTCCTCACTATAATTCTACAATTTACCCATCTCTACCAAGGGGTTATATATGGCATCCGTTGGACGCAATCATGTGCATGCCTGTAGTTGTTATCACTTATCAGTATTCTGAATGGTTCCATGAGGATCTAGTGTGATTGTCATCATTGTCATCATCTATACAAACAAAAATGTGTATCCATATATGTGCAAAGGGACATTTAGATATGGTAGTCCTGAAAGGACTGACTAGTAAGCTGCAGTTAGCACATGCCTTGTAATGGTCATTGCTATCATCTCTGAGGAAAGGCAAGCCCCAATACTTTTCTAAACAAATAAGCTCTCCAGAATTTAATAAATCGAGTAATGCAGACAGTCACATGCATTCACACTTTCTAAAAATAGCTAACTAGCATAAAGTGGAAACATGTTCTATATTTAATGTGGGTTATGTAAGCTAGCTAGGACCATACATTTAGACATCCATTGACTTTATTGACCACGTAGATACTACAATGCACCACTTAGCACAAAGATAGTTATGACAAACAAGTAAAACCTAACATAGATCATTTTAGACAAGGCAAATGCCTTGAGCTCTGCATTTCTCTGAACAAGGTCTCTCTCATGAATTCAGCATACTCTTTTGTGGAGGAAAATAGCAATTCATGGAAATAAGGTTCCATCACAACAAATATCTTAAACAGAACAAGTACCAACATGCAGTATAAAAAATTTTAAATACTTTCTGGTAGTCTAAAAATATAGTTCAAATGAGCATCTAAGCCAACCGATACAAATCCTTTGCTCCTTACAAACAATACAATACTTATCTCCTTAAGAGCAGCAACTTTGAAACTAATAATAGAAGCCAAATAGTGGAAAACCAAGAGTAGACACTTTGAATTACAACTTAGATGTCACTTTGGGGGTTTGAACTTGGGTCTCCACAATGAGAACCCAACACTTTAACCACTTGATCTCAGCCCCTTGGACACTGCATTATAACTTTCGTAACCTGTTGTACCCCAAATTAAAATTTTTGCTACACTTAGGCATTTTGAACAAATGAGTAAAAGTCTTGTTAAATCTGTCAAAAAGGTCAAAATTTGGGTGTGCGTGTCTTGCATGAGGGGTAAAAACTCAAAATTTTCAAAATCTGACGATCTGGGTCTGCTCAGAGCGACCAAATCTACAAAACCCAGATCTCAGTTTTTCGTCCCTACTTTTTAGGAAAATTGCTATTTTCAGAAACTTTCTAAAAATAGTAACTTTTTCTAGGTTTTTTTGGGTTTCTTTCGAAACGGATATTGGCAAAATTTTCAAAAAATAGAAAGTTTGTCTGCTAGGGTACAAACTGATTTTGATCGGCTCAAAATACTTCCTCATCAGGCTGGTGTAGTCAAAATCATGAAATGATCAGTTTTGCCCTAGTGGGTCTATTCTGCTTTTTCAATTTCAGAAAGCATTTCGGGAGCTCCAAAGTCATCAATGGAAGTCAGTTAGCTGCCAGGCGTCAAATTCAACATTCAAGCACTAAACAAAAGATGAGATGATGAACATGCATGAAGAACGAAGGAGGAAGTTGAAAATTGCAAAATTTGACTAACACTACCAGCCATGGGTGCCCCTAGAGGAAATAGGCGCCCAACTTTTCAGGGCATCAGATGGTGGAATCAGGGTTCGTGCTTCCAAGCAATGTTGTTCAAATTCTCCCCAACTCCGCAGTGAGTCCAATAGCACAATCATCAGATCAATTAATCACCCGGAATTCAAGATCAAACAGGGAGGTTTCAACCAGAAGACAGAAGGCAAACCATGGAAAACTTCAAAAAATTTCTAAGTCTGGGAACTTTGGGCGCCCAGCTTTTTGAGAGGTCAAACTCAGCAATTAGGATTTGTAGATGAGCTCAATCTCTTCAAGATCCTGTCAGCTTTGCAGTGGATGTCTTCGTCAAATCATCAAACTTGTCAATCACCGGCGAATTTAGGTCAAGCTAAAGGTATAAAATGGAGTTTCAAGTTTGAAGATGAAAATCAAGCAAAAATGGCTAAGTCTAGAGGAAATGCGCGCCCTAGAAGGAGATAGGCGCCCTTAATTTTGAGGGCATAAATGGATGAATTTGCCAATGAAGTCTCCAGCATGACTTCCTCAAAATTGATCAAGCTTTCCAATGAGACCATCAACACGTCGATCGGAGTTGGCAGTCATCAGATATCGGAGGCGGAATAGAGGGAAAAACATGAGCAAATGAAAGTCAAAAGCAAAGGCAAAAATGCAGGAAATATTCTAACTCTGGTGAAGTTGGGCACCCCAGCTAGCCAGGGGCGCCCAAGCTTTTGAACCCTCAGATGCAGCTTTCAAATGAAATCACTCCTAGGAGACCCTCTTTAGAATCAATCAAGCTATCCAATGAATCTAACAGTCAATCGATCGGATCTGTCTAGCTCTCGAAATCAAGGATTCATTAGAAGATCAAAGGGAAACATAAAAAAATGAACAGAAAAATGGCTAACACTGAGGAAGTTGGGCGCCCCAGAAGGAGAAGGGCGCCCATGATTTTGAAGCATCAAACGAAGTTTTTAGCCAAAGGTGCCTCCAGAATGATCTTGTCAGATTCGATCAAGCTTCGCAATGAATCATTCAACTCGTCCGTCGGATCAATCTGGAAGCCGGAGATCGAGGATCAAACAGGGTTCAAAATTGAGAGAGTAGAGAAAGTTGGCGCCTCCAGCCAAGAAGGGCGCCCAAAATTATTTTCCTTAGTCAAATTTCCAAATTTTCAAAATTTCAAGATGAAAGAAAGCGTCCATGTTCAATGCACAAGCAGGTTTTAGGGTTTGGAGGATTAAAGCAAAAGAAAGCAGAGTTATCTCAAACCTAAGAACCTATTTAAGATGCCTTTGCCATTCAATTTTCATCATTCTTTGCAGGTGGCGTCCAAGTTGAAGAAGAGCAGCAACTTAAAAGTTTTTCTTTTCAAGATTCAAGACTTCAACTTGCTGATTTTTCAAAAATTCTTCATAAATTTCCAGACCAGCAACATAAGACCTTGCTTTTTCATGCTTTTTTCTTTTAGAACATCAAATTTTTGAAGGTCAAGATTTTCAATTTTCAGTGATCTGGGTCTTCTTAGCTCATCATTCTGAAGAATTTTTGAAGAAATTTCTCAAGTTGCAGCAGCTGTTTTGTCCTTGCATGTTAGAGAAATCATCAAAGTTTTCAAGTTTTGATCATCTGGGCCCTCTTAAAACATTCTTCCAAACAAAACCCAGATCACAGCTTTTTTCAAGAAAAATTTCAGATTCTAGGGTTTGCTGCTTTTTCAATCAGCCCTCAGTATTTTTCAAATCTGATCAACTGGGTTCGTCTCAAATGTGTTTCTGAACAAAACGCAGATGCCAGCTTTTTTAGTGAAAAATTGAAGAAATTAGGGTTTGCTGCTTTTTCAATCTACACTCAAAATTTTCAAAAACGAACGATTTGGGTCTTCTTGTAACGAAATTTTGAACAAAACCCATATCTCAGAAAAAATTTCGAAAAATTTGTCCGTTTGAAGAAGAAAAACCGGCATTCTAAATTTAGAAAGTGTGCAAAATTTGTCTGAATATAGGCAAGTTTACAGACAATCTTCAAGGTTTTCAGAATGGAATGCACTCCCAATGATTTCAAGACCAAGTCAGTACTATACCATGACTTCATCAAAACAACTGAGACTGACTTGCATTACATCAAGCCAGTGTTCGACTTACGTGCTTTGGAGAACGCAGGTAACACTACAATCAGAAACCTAGGGCACTTTGGACTTCTCGCAATAACATCCATTCCTATTTCAGTGCATAGTCTGGAATTTGTAATCACTTGCATCAAGCATTACAATCCAGCGACACGGGAGATTCAGTCAGTAGATGGCAGAGTAATCTGTAGTTTGAAACCTGACACGATTGAGAAATGCTTCTCAATTCCACCTTGGCCTGAAAGTGTGACTATCTCCAAGGAAGAATATGAAAGAGTATGGGACATGCATAAGGAAAAATACAGCAAGAAGATTGCACAGAAGAGGATGAAAGAAACACAAACTTTGCCAATTTCCATGATGTCAGTGAGGCTCGAGAAAGCGACCAATGAGGTTGAAGATTTCCTAAGATCGATTGCAAATGGTGAAGAAATCCTAGAAAAGCGAAACATTGCTATAGATAGCATTGATGCACTTGACAAAAACACAGTTTCCAGTTTTTTGGCGGATGTGATTGAGATTTAAAGCAACAATCATCTAGAAGCTTTTAGAAGCTTTCTTTTCGTTTTCTTTCTATTCTCGTCTCAATTCTTATCTACTCTTTGAAGAAGAGAAAGAAAACAAAATTGTAATAGTTGGCATTTCCTGTTTTCATGCTTTCTTAGATGGATAGATGTTTATCTTCTTTAGTTTTAGAAATAAAGCGCTTGCATGTTGGCAAGCTGAGTTGTAAAAGCAAGGGGATTGTAGGGTTCCCTACCTCTTGCTTGTCTATAAATAAGAGTGTTTGCTCATTGTTTTCTTTAACCGTACTAGTGATAACAAATTGTTAAGCTTATTTTTCCTTGAAGTTGATGTCTTGTAGTTGTTGTTCACTTTGTGTAAGAATAAGTTTGCAAGTCTCTTTTAGCTGCAAGTTCTTGTTTCGTGCATGTGTTTAGTGTAATCTTTGTTCCAGAAATTTGAGAAATAAAGTCTTGAGCCTTGTCATGCCCCCATCCTAGTCAGCACAGCTGGTGACGAGGTTAGCCTATCATTCGATCCTCGTAGGCTGACAGGAATGTTCAGAGGATCATTTTTGGCAGTTGCTCAGTGTTTGGTGGCTCCAGTTTGCAGTGTGTCAGGTTGGGCCTTCGCAGAATCTTCCAGAGAGCTTTTTCAGAGAACTTTCTATTTTTAGAAAGTTAGGTCAGGCGGAAGCTGCTATTTCGGGCAGGGCACCTGGTGCAATTATTCAGCTCAGTTTCGACCCAGTTCAGCAGTGGATTGATTTGACGGAGAAATAAGGAGTATTTAATGAGTTATTAAATATTTAATAATTTGACTTTATAATAAAGTCACTTTATTGAAATATTTAAATATTTAATTATTTGGCTTAAAATTATAAAGTATTCATTATACTTTATAATAAATTATTAAAATGTGACTTAATGAGTATTTAATACTCATTAAAAGTGGACGCCAATAATTAATCATTTCTCCTAAGTCAAAAGGTGAAAATTAAATCATTTATTTAAATGATTATTTTAATGGAGAATTAGGTCGAACTTTTCAAAGAAGAATATATGTTTCTTCTCAAGGCAAAATCGAACTATCCTGTTATTATTCAATTTTGTCTTCTTGCATCTGAGCATTGGAGTTTGCAAACCCTAGGGTTTCTGGCAGACGATCGTTTCTGGAGAACGTAAACTCTTCAGAGATCAGGCAGACTGAGGCTGTGAAATATCAGTTGAAGCTGGCACTTGGTGATTTTCATCCAGAGATCACAGTTTGAGATTATTGAGTTATTTTAGCAGAGATTCACAGAGAACTTCATCTGGCAGTTAAGGCGAATTCTTCAGAGATCATTCATTAGAGACTTGGCACATTTTCCAAAGGCCGTACTGCAATTAATGCTGCTGCTGTACAGGCCGTACCAGCAGGGGCCGTACATTTTCATTCCCAGAGGAACGCCTCTCCTTCTCAGCTTCTGGTTTGGGGTTATTGGGCGCCTTGGTCAACTGAGGTTGTGCGTTGGTTTTGGAGCTCAGAGAAGTCTTCATTCATTCTGGCCGTACATTCTTTTACCAGCTGCAGCCGCCATTTTAAACCAGGTTTTTCTCATTTAATAATCTGTATTTCCTTCATACTCTGCAACTGGCTATTGTAAATCTTCTGGAAGTGAAATATAATGCAACGCCTACCATTAATGATCAAAATCTAGGCTTATATTGATTCCTTGAATTTATTTAGAATTTATTTGCATTTATGAGCAAAATCGCATTTTACATTCTTGCCTGAAAACACACAAAAATACAAAAAATCACAAACTTGCAAAAAACGTCAAAATATCAGTTAGGGATTCAGTTTGAGAACCACCAGGGTTCTGACAAGCCTCTTTTGCCTTGGTATAATGTCTCAAATTTCCATTTATTGTGTTATGCTTATATGATCTTAATTTCAGCTCGCATTGAAAGTAAGTAGATGTATGTTGAAAAAGAGTTTATTTAAGTATTTTGTCAAAGAATCAAACTTTGTTCATTTCTATTTCTCTTGCTCTGCGTTTACTTGAGAAAATAGAAACGTCTTTAGCGTAGGTTAGTCGTAGTTGAAGTTCTAAATCAGAAAATCTCAGCTACGGCGCTTGAGTTTTATAAACCTTGTGCTCTTAGCTGAACCAAAAAGATAGGAAAATTAGTTTTAATTTACTTTCTTGAACACCATCAGCAAAGAGGGAGCTTCCCCTCCGAATTTGAAGAGCACGTTACTGCACATAGCTGTCCGTTTCTAATTCGCATTCCAGAGGTGCGAATTAAAACGCCAACATAACCTCAAAATGATATATTCAAACAATACAGAAACTCCATTGTATCTTTGAAACTAGTTGAAATAATATAGACCTACAAATTGCCTGGTGTTGAAAACATTGGCTTCAGTCCTATCATGCCAATAATAAATATATATGCAATCTTTACAATATTGCATGAAATCATCGAAGTAGCGAAACTTATAACAAATCTCAGATTTTCAGATTATATCACCATTTTCAGAGTGTAAAGATAACTATGAGAAGAAAAATAAAGGGTACAAAATTATCTACCAACCAAATATTCTCATTTAGAATATATGTATAAGCATAACATGCAAAATATGTAGACCTAGAAAAACATGTGTTTGTGAGACTTCATTCAACACCCAATGAAGTATTGCTTTGAAATGATCAATAAGACATGGCAAACAAGACCAAGGATAGAGAAAGAAGAAACAAAAATACTGGAAAGAAATCATACATGATCAAGAAAGCCCAAAAATCTAATATCAATGTTATTGGGAGATGGTCTCCCCCCAGGGACACATCTCTAAGATTGGATGCATCTCCCATCTTCAAGACACAACCAGAGACATCTACCCTCGTAGGAGACATCTGGTTGTGTCTCCCCTAGTTTCCAAGTACCCCACGATGTTAAATAGGCATCTACTCAATCTTTTTGTTCAAAACTTCATTTCATTTGGCATTTTCGCTCGATACTCGAGGTTTCTCATTCCTGCCAACTTCAAGCCTCCAAGTAGTGAAGCATTATCAAGTAGGTCAACATTTTTCTACGGTTTTCAATGTTCACAATTTTGTTATTTTTGCGATTTTTCTTTGACAATTTTTAGGGCTTATATCTTCCTGTTGTATAGTCAATAGTGTGTGATATAAGATATTCGAAATATCTTATGTCACCCACTATTGACTAGAAAACATATTCTTGGTTCCTTAGTTCATTATTATGGGTGATATTCAAATATACTAATATTCCATTGTACTTTTATTCCACTATGAACCTTTGTTGTCTCTATCATAACATGAACCAATGTTGATTGTGAGAGTGTGATGTAAAACTAACACAAGTGCAGTCCTCATTTCTGCCTTTCGACTTTCCTTGGCAATCCTCCATAGTTCCTAACTAAAATTATATCTCTTATCAAGGCAGAATTCCAAGCAAAACAGCAGTTATAGTGTATTGACACTGACTTTTTAGGTTTTTGTGAGGGAATTGTTTGTAGTTGACAATGGTTACAGTGGTAAAACAACTGTTTACAAGCTCGTAAACTCCTTTTTGCATGCTTTAATGATGGATTTTAATCCTCAAAAGGTGTATAATAGTCAGTCTTTTTGTTTATAATTTTATTCATTATTGTTTTGATGAACCATGGTTTTACTTTTTCTCAAAAGTCAAATTGATTTATATTTTATTGTTTGTCTTTCCAGTACAGATTGAGATATCTCAAGTGGGGGAAGACAAGGTTTGTACCCACTGTGGAAGTATTATGACCATGTTGCAAGGCCAAAGAGATTATGTGGAACAATCACCATCACATGTAAACTTTATCAAACGTCATGGCAGGGTACTTACACAAGGGTGAGGACTCATTTCCTTCACATAACTGGAAAAGGTGTTGATCCTTGTCCAAATAAGTTGAACGATATGATGCCCTTAGGGATCAAGAAAAGGCTGAGGCGTAAGTGTCTCATTTGAGCTCTCATGCTTCAATGATAGGGGCAACTGCTGCAACTCAAAATCAAAATAGAGAATCAAAAATAGATGTGTCTTCTAGAGATGTTCATGTGACAACAGAAGATGAAGCAATATGATATTCTCACAACATGCCACAATTTGATAACTCAAACCCCATTGGAAAATTATTTGATGTGCAAGGTCGAGATGCAGTTAATGCAGCAATCGCACACTTCTTTTATGCAAATGAGATACTGTTTAATGTTGCTTGCTCACCTTTCTACAAGGAGATGGTCCAAGTTATCAATAATGAACCAACAGGGTATAAACCACCTAGGTATGAAAAGATTCACATTACTCTAATTGATAAAGAGAATTTTCGAATTAGAGCAACAAGCCACATCAATGAAAAGAGTTTGGTCAATAGAAGGATCTAGTATTGTGATAGATGGGTGGACAGATAATAGAAATCATCCACTACTTATTATCATGATAACATGCAGCAAAGGGCCTTATTTTTTGAAGGCAATAGATTGTTCAAGGACAAAAAAATGCAGAGTTCCTTCATAACCAGCTATGTGATGCAATTGAGCAAGTAGGGGCATCAAATGTAGTCCAAGTTATTATAGATGTTGCCCCTATTTGTAAAGCAGCAGGCTTGTTGGTACAAAAAAAGGTATAGGCATATATTTTGGACACCATATTGTATGCATTCATTGAATAATGCTCTCAAAGATATCAACAAGTTCTAGTGGGTCTCAGATCTCGTTGAAAATGGCTGAAAAATACAGATGTTCATATGCAACCATCACCACACACAAGCCATTTATTAAAAAATTTACAACATGGAACTCCTCAAAACAATTTATACACAAATTGCTTCTTATTTTATTCTTCTTGATTGTCTTTATGCAGTCAAAGGAGTTTTGTGTTCCACAGTAGTTAGTGATGCTTTGGCAGCTTGAAGACAATTTACAATAGAGACTGCAATTAAGGTGAGAGGTATGGTCCTTGATGACCTTTTTTGAGTTGATGTTAAATTTGTTGTGGATTTTATTAAGTCCATATGTGAGGTGATCAAATTTGCAGATTCAAACAAGCCATGTTTGGGAGAAATTTATGAAGAAATGGATTCCATGTGTGCAAGAACTAAGAAAATAATAGATGTAAGAGATCTTTCTCTATATCCTTTGATAGAAGGAGAGATGCATGGAAGATGGAACAAACTTAACACACGCATTCATTGTGTTGCCTATGCTTTAAATCGTAAATGGTAAGATATATAAGTGACCATGACAAGGGCTCCATATGAGGATAGATAAATAATGAAGGGGTTTTGGTCTGCAATAGAAAAGATTTATGGTTGAGTTGAGGATGCTTCCATTATCAGAACTCAAAGGAATCAGCTTTCATGTGGGCAAGGTGATTTTCTTTCTATGGAAGCCTTATATGATATGCATGCAAAGAAAGAACCTATAGAGTGATGGTGGAACCATGGAGATGAAACCCCTAAATTACAATCATTTACAATAAGATTGCTCTCACAAGTACCCAACTCTTCATCTTGTGAGACGAATTGGAGCATTTATGATTTTATTCATTCACTGAAGAGGAACCAATTAGGGTCAAAGAAAGCGGATAACCTAGTATACATTCATAGCTCACTTCAACTTTTCTCTTGTGTAGACCCTAGGTACAAGGACGATCATTCAACAAAATGGGACCAAACTCCACCTAGTGGAGAAGCTACAACCTTGGTGGGTGAAGTAGTTGACACCTAAGTTAGGGGTTTTGGTACGTGTGCAGGTTTAGGTACGAGTACTAGGTACAGCAAAAAAAAATCCATTGGGTACGGATACGGGTTCGGATATACACACACACACACACATATATATCTATATATGTGTGTGTGTGTATATATATATATATATGTGTATGTATGTATGCATGTATGGATGTATGTATATGTATATATATGTATGTATACATACATATTTATAATATATGTATTAAAAAAAAATAGATAATATAATACAAAATAGTGATACTCTAATTGCCGATAAAAAAAATATTTAAATACCTAATAATTTGCAAAAATGAAAACTCATAAATTCATAGTTTAGTGATTTGTCAAATGTCAATACACAATGAAATTACAATCAATATTTAATAATCTTCATATTTCTCTTCATCAAAAACACAAAGTCAACATTTGGTTCATTTTCACTTGAACGGCAATGAGTTACAATGTCACTTTGACTAGCCATGTATTGTAAAAGTTGCCTCATCTAAAGATATGTTCTGGCAAGTTGTGCAACAATAACATCTAAGTTAACACACTCAAGACTTCGATCCCAATTCATGTCACCCTCTCATTGTAATCAGGTTTCTTACCTGACAAGAGATCCTAATAACTAGTGGGGGTCTAGGAGTGGAGACCCCAATGGGGTTGAGGGGGTTTGGGGGTTTGGGGGCCTTTGAAACCACACAAACCTTCATGAGCATGCCATTTTCACAATTTTATCACTTAAAGGGAGAAATTAGGTACACAAGTACTTATTTGTTTATAAATTTATTTTTTTTAAAATAACTTTTTTTCTGTTTTCGAGGCACCCCTTGGGTCCTATTATCACCTAGAATATGCACCCTGCTGAATCTTGAATCCAACTATCTTGTGAAACATGGGATGACCTCTCGAGTTGTGGGACTCATGAAACTCGAGGTCAACCTCCGATTAAAGGACAACTTCCCCTTGGTAAATCACCTAAAAACTAACTCTAACCAAAGAACCTTGCTAGGAAAAGAGATGAGAAAGATTTGATAATCTAAATCTAAAACATAAAATGATGGTGATACACCAAATAGAGCAGATTTCTATTTCCTTTCAGCAACACAACTTATAAATCTCAATCTAAAGCTTCACACAGTAATTTAAAGGTAAACTTAGAACAGCAGCAATCAAGGAGTTATAGAACTCACAATAATACCTGCTTTTCTTTCACAAAGAAAATTGAAACAAATAGAGGTAAAAATATTGATCTTTGAATCACTGAAGGCTGCTACAATGACTGTTTTCTAGAAAAATAGTAAAATATTACATCACAAGCATACAATCAACCATTATTTCAGAGTGAAATAAGGTTGAAGATGCAATCAATTAAGAAAATTATAGAAGTAAAGCCTCGACTTTAACTAAAAAAATTTGAGTGAATGTCACTTTGTCACAATAAACTTTTTCAATGCTTTGCAACAAACATAGGCCTCTTATTTATAGATTTTGAGAGCCTAAATTCAAAAAGTCATGTTGACTTTAGATATTTTTCCTATGAGCTGTCATCCTTATCCTCTGTGGATAAGATATACCTTTTCGCATTGTGAGTTGTCATCCTTATCCTCTGTGGATAGGATTTACCTTTTTGCTTTATGAGTTGTCAATCTTATCCTCTGTGGATAAGATATTTGTAATACTTATCCTTTGACTTTGACTTTCTTGAAGTTATGCAAACTCCTTTATTTTTTTTGTATGCTTTGCTGATTTCACAAAAAATATTTTCTCTCTGCTCTCTCTTCTCTTTTTTTTTTTTTGTTCTGATTTTTGAAAAAATCAGATGACATTTTGGTGATCTCAAGGGTGTTATTTTCCTATTGAATAACTGACCAGCTGCCTTATACAATCCATTGGGCATAGAGTCATGAGAGAACCTAAGAGAATACTGAAAAATCAGACCTTAAACATTGTTGTAGCACCTTAGGGACAGCTAACTAAACATCTAATTACCTGTGCTTCAACACTTGGAGAAAAAAACAAACTAACATTGTGCAACAGCACTTATTGACTCGAAAGAAAAACTATCCTAACCTACCCTAACCAACAATAAGACTCACTCAAACAAAGCCATTGACTGGTTCCTTAAAGTAGCTTCCTTTCCTCATTATTTTGCAATGGTCCTCATGTTTATGGATAGCCAAGAGGAGGTGAAACATAGATAGATAGTTAATGAACAGCTGCAATGCTTCTTGAAGAGCAAAAACATACTCATTTACCCTTTGAATTTGACCATACATACTGCTGGTTTGAAATGGATAAGTAAGTTGGATCTTTTGTTTTTCAGCTGCAACTTCATCCTTGGGTGCAAGCATGACTTGTGATCCTTTGTGGGCCTCCATCCTGGCTAAATTTCTGATAGAACATCCTCGTGAAAGAATAAAATTTGAGCTCTCCTTGCTGGTTTCTTGCTTATGCACTACTTCTTTATTATTTTGCTGATTGGGGAGCTTTGTTTCTTGTAACTGATTTGGCAAAAACATAGAGATTTCTGCACTATACTTCTGCTGCTCATGATTTTCTTCTTCTAGAGGTGCTGGCTTGACATCTAAGTTTGAACAAAATGCCTCCAAATTATCCCAAAATAGATCTTCTTCAATCTCTTCCTTGCTTTTTTGTATAAGAGGACTGATTTTGACTTCATAGCAGCTCTCATTGTGTGTGTCAACTTCCTATATATTTTGTAAAACAAGTCTGTCATCATTGTCCTCCTCATAGACCAGAATCTTTTCATGCTCATATTTATCTTCTATCTACTCAAAAATTGTTGTTGATGTTGCTGTTAGTATAAACATGTCTTCTTCATCTTGTTCAACAAAAGAGGGCAACTCATCAAACAAGAATGTAGACTCTTTTTCTTCACCACCCCCTTTTGCTTGTTATCTTGTTCTCCCAGCTGATCTATTGACATAAGCATTAATACATTTTCTTCACTTTCAAGGAAAAATGGAAGTTCATCAAAAAATTTAGTCAAAACTTCACATTCAACCCCTCTAAATTTCTTTTCAACCTACTATTCTATTTGATTATTCTCATCACCCTGTTGCAGCAAGTCTGATTTTTCTATACCACTTGGAGGTTCATTAGCTACAAGTTGTTCTTCTTTTGCCTCAAAAAACTCCTCTTTCCCACTAAACCAGCTTCCTTGATAAACAGTAGGTCCTCCTTTGTAAAGGGAAATGATGCTAGGACAAGAAGTCTAATTTGGTGAATGGTTTTGAGAAGTTTCTTGAGGTAGAAAAAGCTCTTGAGGGGGTTCTTCTTGAGGAATAGTAGGCTGTTTTTGCTTAAACACATGCTCTTGCAATGGAAAAGTACCTCCAAAACTTGGTGTTTTGAATTTAGAACACTTACTTGAGTATTCAAGAGGATTATCTTGCTTGAAGCTTGGAAACTTGTACTTAGGAGCCTCCTCTTTTGCAGATTGATCCAAAATGCAAGGGGTTGATTGAGATTCCAATCTTTGTACTTGAGTAAATAATAGCTTCATATGTTCTTGTTTGGCAGAAATCTCTTTTGAAAAAGACTCCTCATATTGCTTCCTCTGCGTATCTATCTCCTATTAGTGTTGGTAGGCTTGGAAAGCCAACTCCTCTTGTTGCAAATTGAATTCTTGTTGTTTCTGGATATCATCCAACTGCTTATTGAAGTCTAGCAATATGCATTTGATGTCACCAATCCCCATACTATCAGCATTTTGGGGCTGGCTAGGGAAGTAACAATGCTAGTTTAGCATAGAAATGACTTCTTGAGACTGATTAAAAGTATGTGAAGGCTGCTTGAGCAGGGGTGGGTAGGTGGCAGGTATATTGAACATTCTGGTTTATTTGTGTAGCAAAGGAATTTGGCGTAAAACCAGTTGTATGTTCCGTTTGATATGGCTAACAAGAGGGAATATGAGCAACACTCTCATGAAATGGAGGGTGATAAAACATATCTCTATGGAATGAAGACATGGTGCCTCATTTAAATAAGCTAGAAACTCATTTAAGTATTCTTGAAAACAAGAATAATCAGGATTGATTTTGCAAAAATTTAAGTACATACCAACACTTAGTCCACTTAAACCCAGTAGATTGAAACTTGGAGTCGCCAGGTGTGTGAAAGTATTGCCTCCAAAGGCAGAAATTGTTAACATACACACCAAATACCAGCAATGAAACGACAAGTTTTGAGTTTTGATAGTTCAAATAGTCCCACCGAGCATGCCAAAAACTACTATCACCTAGAATATGCACCCTAGTGAATCTTGAATAGATCTATCCTGTGAAACATGGGATGACCTCTCGAGTCGTGGAACTCACGAAACTCAAAGTCAACCTCCGATTAATGGGTGGCTTCCCCTTGGTAAATCACCTAAAAACTAACTCTAACTAAAGAACCTTGCTAGGAAAAGAGATTAGAAAGATCTAATAATCTAAATCTAAAACAAAAAATGAAGGTGATACACCAAATAGAGCAGATTTCTACTTCCTTTCAGCAACACAACTTATGAATCTCAATCTAAAGCTTCACACAATAATTTGGCAGTAAACTTAGAACAACAGCAATCAAGGAGTCATAGAACTCACAATAATACCTATTTTTCTTTCATACACAGAAAATTGAAACAAATAGAGGTAAAAATACTAATCTTTGAATCACTGAAGGCTGCTACAATGACTGTTTTTGGAAAAACAATAAAATATTACATCACAAGCATACAATCAACCATTATTTCATAGTGAAATAAGGTTGAATGTAGTGCCCCTCCATGTTTCAACATTTATGATGTTTATGTTAGATGCTAGTGGATTTATTTTGTGTTATCTTATTTCGGAATGGTTTATGATTATTGATGTTACGCAAGATGTCATTTGATATGATATATGATGTTTTTAAATGTTATTCAGGTGTGAAGGTGTTGTGACCTATTTCACACATCGCCCCATTGCAAATGGGGACCCTCACTGGTTTGCTCTTAGGGTTTACCTTTGAGTAGCAGTTTCATAGTCTCTGGGATCTGGAAATTTCATGTCAAAGTCTGGAGTCATCACCTGAGCCAAGTTGGGAATTTGGGCCTGAAACTGAACGTAAACGTCATAGAAGTGCTTAGAAGACCCAGTAGACGAGGATCGCCTGTGCTTTCGCTCAATTCTGACACTTCCTATTTTTTAGGGATTCTGCTTTTTTGCTTTTTTCATTTTTGGCATTTCTGGACCAATCTGGAATATACTATTTTTAGAAAGTTGCTTTTTGCTTTTTTCTTTTTTTAGTTTCTATTTTTAGAAAGTGTTAGGTCTCACAGGCAGTGGAGTCGAAAGTTTCCACTTTTGGAATTGAAAAGTAGGCAAAAATCAAGCAGAAGTCTTAGAAAATCGAAAAATCATGAGAAAAGCGCATGCAAAGAGAAGAAAAGCACATGCAAAAGTGGGAAAAGCAGGAAAAGGCGCATGTAAAAGCTAAAAAAATCAATTGAAAAATCGCGCCTTCAAGAGAAAATCATTTAAAAAATCAAGTAAAAAGCAAGCAAATTGTGATGAAATTCGCCTTAGGCTGGAGAGGTGCGCTCAAAGGAAAATCCAGTCAAATCTTGGAAAAATCTAATTGAAATTCGTCTATTTGAGAGATCTTGCCAAAATCCGCCTTGTACAAGGAAATCCAGTTGGAAAATTCGAAATTCCAGTTGGACAATGATGAAAATTGACTAAGGCAAGTGAAAATTCGAATTGGACTTCAAGGATTTCAAGATGAAGCGAAATTCCAGTTAAAAGAAGAAAATTCCAGTTGAAAGTCGAATTCTTCAAGGAGAGAATCGAAATTTTTCTAAGGCAAAACCCATCTTGGTAAAGGAAAAACTCCAGTTGAAAAGTGGATTAGTCCACTTAAAGGTCGAATTTTCCTAAAGGCAAAAATAGAATAAAATAACTTAAGTTTGTATTTTTTTAAAATAAAACTTGGTTATTAAGCCAAAAAGAGACGCCTTGAAAAAAGAAAAGAAGATAAGATTGCTTTTTTCATTTTAAAGCAAAAGCACCCAATTAAGGAAGAGATCGACCCTGGCTAAAAAGGAAACTTTTTATTATAAAAGAAGTGCTTGAGAGTTTTATTCTTTCATTATTCACAGGTCAAGTTCTTCACAGGCAAACTTCTTTCAGAAAGGCGTCCTTATTTTCTTCTTGAGCTGCAAGTCGCATTAATTCCAGAACACAAGGTTGGACTTTTTCCTTCCATTTTCAGATTTCTCGATCAACTACAGAGTCATAGCTGGCGAATTTACAGAGAGAAAAGGAATTTATTGTCTTGTTTTGCACAGAAACTTTGCTTTTTTCAGTTTTTAAAAGTCTAGTAAATTAATTTTAAAAAAAAATTCCTTGAAAGTTCTTTTAAAAGGATAAAGGTTGGAAAAGAATTTATTTTATTGAAGTTTATTCTCCAACCGGCCTAGGCAAATGAGTTATGGAATTTTTTAAATTAATTTATTTAACTCTCCAGCCATGAAAATCGCCCTTTTTTTACAAATTTGTGAAATATTCTAACTTCGAGCTTCGTACAGGCACAATGTCTACTTCGAAAAACGTAGGAGGTGGAGTTAGAAAAGCCCAAGTAAAGGAAGTCCTCAAGGAATTTTATCCAGAATCTCAATTGTCCTCGAAATGGAAGAAGGTAGCGGATACCAACTTTGAGCAGTTCAATGTGATTGAACACAAGAAAAGGATGTTTGGCACTCAGAACAAAATGCCCACACCTATTGCAACTAACATCGTTAAGTCCGCACTTCATCAAGCAGCAGGATTTCCACCTGCAGTTCAATGCAGTGAGCTAATGGTCGAATGTGCCAAGAGATACAATCCACATACAAGATCCATCAAAACACCTAATGGGATCACTTTAGCATACTTCACGGAGGATTCAGTTAGAGAGGTATTTGGTATTCCCCATCGTCAAAAAATGTTGAACAGGACTCAAAAGGAATCTCAGGCCATGTTTGATCAAGCCAAAGAATCCTGTATGGACATAGTCAATTCTAACTGGATTAAGGAACCCAAAAGACATCGCTCCAAGTTGCCAAAAAGATTAATTTGCACGGATTTTAAACCAGAATACAGTGACATGATTCATATGCTAAACAGGATTATGGGTACTTCTCAAGGAGCTTTCTTCGAAGTATGGATGTTTTCATATGTGGAGGAGGTCGTATTGGGAATGGAAGCAATAAATTGGGCAAAGTTAATAAGTGATAACATCGATTTCCAGTTGAGAAATTTGGAGAAGACCAAGACCTTCTATATGAGTTCCTAAGTAGTTCATATCTTGGCACGGTTCACTAAGTATAGAGGACTGATTTGCAAAGGGGAAGTTGGACTTCGGAAAGATCAGCTCAAAGCATATGATTGTTACCCGCAGCTCCAGCTGCATTACAAGGACAATTATAAGATAACCAATGACGCCTTCCTTATGTATATCACACGAGTGCTTCAAGGAGCGGTTCAAAAGAGGCTATCTAAGGAGGCTATGGTGATGCTTGATAAATTCGGAACTTGGTTCATCCAGTTTCCGACCTTTACATACATAAGAGTTCATGGATTCTCAGATGCTCCGCATAGACTCCCTCGGTATCCAACGGACAAGATTGTTATGCTTGAAGTTGCAAGGCAATTGGCGTGTATAGATTCTATTCAGGGGAAAAGTAACAAACAAGGAGTGGATTTTCCTATTACAATTGGGAAAATGCTAGAAGTCTGCCCCTCATTACAATCAGCCAAGGCAGCAAGGTTAGAGTTGCAATTTTATAAGTTCAGCACTTATAATCCAAGGTCTGATTATGATCCATACCTGAGAGTTCACAGGAAGAAGTCCCTTCATGTTATGCAGATTGAAGACTATTGGTCTAACTTGGTGGATGAATATGGAGTCAGGAAGAAGATCTGGTCTAGAATTCCAATTGAACTTATAAAAAGGTGTGACTTATTCCCTATACCTGACCAGGTAAAAGACAACGGGGACTACATGCATCCTCAATTTGAACGGGAAAGAGATAAGCCTATCTTGTTGCCTAACTGGACACAACCTGAGTTGACCGATTTGGACATATTGATGAAGGATATTATAGCTTATTCTAGGGAATGAGCAGATAATCAGATCAACAGATTGAGAAAAGGAGTTACTCTTACCTATGCCACATTGAACAATAAGGAAAGCCAAGAGGAAGCAGTTGGGGAAAGTCTTGATGAACTTTCATGTCCTAGCAAGAGAAAGGTAGTGAGTGAAGACCTTCACACAGAGGAAAAAGAAGCAGCTGACAGAGAATTAGAGAGTAAGAAGCAAAAAGTGAGTGAAATTCCATCATCTTCAAGTACTTTATCTGTTGGAGTAATAGAAAAGGTGTCCATTGCTGAGATCGAACCAAGCCATGAGCAAGAGGTCGAGTTTCAAGAGTTAGAACAGTTGGATTCTCTCCAAGAGCAAACCCTCACTGAGTGTTTGGAAGGAGGTGATACACTAATGATTGAAGGCATGGGAGATACTGAGATCCTTGAAAACAATGAAGAGCTGGGAGATGGAGTAATTTCTGCTCTAAAAGGAATTAATGATGATGTTCAATTGGAAGATGGGATGGAATTATCCACTATCCCAGCTTGGTTGACCGAAAGTTTGATGAAGAAGTCTAGACCACTAGATGAAGTTCAACCAGTTGAAAGCATGCAAGACTTCTTAGAGAGGATTGGCAAAGCTAAAACGCCAAAGAAGCCTAAAAAGTACTCTCAGATTACTAGGAATGATGCAGGATCCCGAATCTTACAAGTTGCAGTCCCAAAAATTGACAAGCCAAGAGATCAGATTACTCCTATGGACTATGATGTTACAACGTTGGACATTGGGCCAACCACGATAGAACAAGATTTCCATGAGTTGGCAGACACTTCCAAGGCCATCAGGGAGAAATTCGACAAAACAGAGGAGAAGAAGGAAAGGATAGAATTAGAAAATCTAAGGCTAATGGAGTTCATTCAGCAGCTAACAGCCCCTTTGCGCCAAGAAAGTGAAGCTTTTATTCCGCCATCATCTCTTCCTCCAGAATCCATTGATACTCTTGAAGCTATGAGGATCACAAGCCAAGCAACTAAGAGTTGGATCAACAATATCTCAAAACAGATGGAACAATTCCTGGAGAAATGTGCTCAGACTTATGACAGATCTGCCTTGCTTATGACAAAAGTTGGCCAGATTGAAGACAATTGGGAAGACTTCCAGTACGTAAATGACAAAGTAATACCTCGTTTGAAGGTTTTAAAGGAAGTATCCCTGCAAATATTAATCCAAGAAGGTGTTATTAAGGAAGGAGCCTCGTATGATTTCAGCAGGTGGTATCATTCCTTATTAGCTAAAAGGAAGATATATGATGGAATGAAGGAAGAATGTGCTGTTATACGGAATGCAATTGAAAAAATTCAGTTCAAAATCCTCACTTCTCTTGAAGGATTAACAGGGCAGGAGCATCATGATGCAAATGGCTTGGATTTAGAAGGATTGAAGAAAAGTGTGATGAATATTTACTTCAAGGAAGTGAGGATTGTTACAGAGAATCAGCTTGATGATATGTCTTTCCTTTTGACCTTTATGGATAACTTTCAGAAACAAGAAGATAGATGGGAAGGTACTTTCACTCAATGCCTTGAAACCTTGGACGTAATGGGAGTGCAACTAGATTCTGTGCCGAGCATCTCAATGGAGGAACTCGACTTTGTGTTAGCAAAATTTATTGCATTTGCGGCTAGGGAGCAGTCCAATGGGAATTGCATTTTGGATTCCCACTTGCTCGAATGATTCGCAGGGTGTCATCATTTTCCATACTCCAAGTGGCTCGTCTTGCTTGTGCCATGTGTCCTTCGAGTTGGTTATGCTTTTTAGGGTTAGGGTTTCTTGAAATAATCTTGGCCATTGATCTCAAATCAATTTGGGTCATTGCTTTGTAATTGGGGTGCCTATATAAACCCCACACATTTCATTCATTCAGGGAGAGACTTGTGAAATTGTTGCTACTAATGCTATTCAAATAATAATTTGATTCAGAGTTGAGCATTTGTTATTTTGGAGAGTTCGCATGGTTTCATAATTTCTTCAATAAAGTAAATTAGTTTTCAGCATTTTTAGATGAATGAAAGATTGATAGTGTTGGAAATAGTGAAATTAGTTCATACCTTTTTCAATTGAATGATTTTCAATTTGATGCGCAAGGTTAGTCTGAACTTTGAAACTGTTTAACTCGGATTCTATTACCTATATACTAAGTAGCCGAATCGTTGCTCCCAGGGCATCGTTTCAGAACCCGAAATGTTTCAGAAACGGATTCGGAATCGATTCGTGGTGGAATCGTCTAGGAATCGGATTTGGGCCTGTGGGTTCGATTCTGAAATACGTGGACGTTTCCAAGTGATTCCGCCGGTGATTCCGCGGCTGACATGGCGTTTCAAAGACGTTTTTTGACCAATTTTCAAACTCGATTTGACCTTTTCATAAAATAAAATGCAATTTTTAGGGCGAATTTGTCACTTAAACTCGGATTTCGAGTTTCATTCATGGGTTATTATGTTTCATTTCGCATTTTATTTCACCGTTTGTTAGCTACGAAAAACGCAACCCTGCAAAAAATATGGAGAATCGAGATCATTTGCGCGACTGGGAGGAAGAAAAACGCGATCAAAGGAAGAAAAACGCGATCAGAGCAAGAAAAACACGAACAGGAGGAAGGTATACGCGGCTGGAGGAAATCGCTGCGAGAGAAAAACGCGGCCAACATAGGGTTTTCTAAATTTTATAGTTTTTCAATTTTTGATTTTCGGTTTTTTTTTTAAATCTTTTCCAATATTAAAATGTGTTGAAAAGATTAAATACTATAATCAATTACAATATTTTTTAATTTTTTAGATATTTATTATTTAATATGTAAACATAAATAATTTTTATTTAAATTTTTTAATGTTTAAATCTTTCATAATTTTAAATTTTAAAAGATATATATAATTTTTACATATTTCATAATATTAATATATAATAATTTAAGTTAATATATATAATTTTTAATTTTTCAAAATATAATTTTAAATATTTCTAATTAGTAATTAGTAAATTTGTAATATAAATTAGTATATTATGTTTCAAAAATTGAAATTTGTCATGGTTTTGTTTATCATATGTATTGGTATATCATATTCTAAACTTATTTTTGTTTCTAGGTTATATATATATATATATATATATATATATTTATTTTATTATATTTTTGTACGGACGTACCCGTACCCGTACCCAACCCTCCAAAAATTTTTGCCGTACCCACGTACCCGTACCCGATTCGGCAACTTAGCCTATATACATTGTTCGAATTGATGGTGGTATTGTGTAATAGGACATCATTCGTAAATCCCATTGGAAGATTGCATCGTCTTTGTCTAGTTGTAGTCATTGTCCTTGGCAAAACAAAGATTGGTTTAAATTTTACTATCCAGCATTTGTCTCTTAAGTTCATAGGAGTAGTTTCGCATAAATCTAGTTCCTAAACCCTCGTCCCTTTTCCTTTTATTGTATCCCAAAACCGAAAATCCCAAAAAACACAAGAGCATTCAACGTCAAATCAATCTTAATCCCTACTTTTGAGTAATTTACTATCCAAGGTCCCTTTGTGAAATCAGCATATCACATCATCCATTGAGCTTGTCCATCCCTAAACTTAAGAAACATTGGAATTATCCTATGACCTTTCTAGCAATCTTAGCATACGAGATAATTTTTCAAGAGAGGATAGAGCATCTCTGGACTCTTTATTCTAAAGTGCTTGGTGAGTCATAAAACATGCATCAACAGAAGGGAAGGATGTCGTATTTTTCACTTGTGAGAACCCTACAATGTTTTGATTTCCTTTCACCAGGTATGTGATGATTATATATATATGTGCAAAGACGTTTTGTGTGCTACAGGTTGCAGGTACTAGGCATCGACTCCACTTGAATTGCAAAATTTGATGTAATGTCCCTTGCTAGATTTGACCTTAAACTTGCTGATTAGAACCTTGGGAATTTGTCAAACACTTGTCAAGCATTAATTGAACTTAATGATGTAAACTCTTTGATGGTTTTTGATGTTTTGAGAGTGCATATACATTCATAAATCTCTGACTAAGATGTGCAATTGACTAATATGAAATGAGTATGCAAGCAACTATCAATGTATGACTGACCAATGCAATTATATGACTGAAAATATGCATCTACAACCTGGTGATGATAGAGCAGCATCAGGTCTCATCTTCCAACCCGATTATGATCATAAATTAAATATAGCCTCATCGGCTATTTAATTTATAGGATCAATATTGAGTGAAGAGGCGCTTCACTTGGAGAACTAAACAACATTTAATTATTGTTAATAATTATTGCTTGAAGCCGACTTGATGATTCGCCACCTTTGATAAGTCATATCCATTCATTCTTGTGCTGACTTGATATTATGAAGGGACGCAATTTATGGTGCCTTCCTATGCGACTTGTATATATATGGGTTGTTATTTGTTCATTCAATGATATATTCATACATTCATTCCGCATTCTTCCACAGTTCGAGTTCTCTCGAGTGCAAATCATTCAAGAGCAGATCAAAGTCTCAAGGAGGCCGAATTATTGTCTTCTTGAAGGGCGATATTATCATTAAGATATTGCATCGAGTTGGTGCTATTGTTTGGCCTTGTAATCGGCCTCATTGTAAAGAACATTGTTGATTCATATTCAATATATAAGTGATATATTGTTGCTGGGTTTTTCTCCCTCAAGTGGAGGGTTTTCCCAGGGTATATGTTGTGTCTATTTATTTGAATTTGAATTAAAATCTGCTTATTCATATCTGATCTTAAAACTAACATAGTATCAGAGCGGGTTTAAGCAAGATCATGATCAAATTTACATAAGCAGCATTATCTTCTACTCTTGTTCTCATCTTCGTTTGTCTATCTTATCTTCAAAATGGTGAACGGGCTCAAGGTTGAAGATAGACTTGAAAGCGCTTCCAATTTCACTTCTTGGAAGTTTAGAGTATTGGTTACATTGGAAGAAAATGAAATTGCTGAGTTCGTGGAGAGCGAAGTTCCCGAACCTTCGGATGAGAATGAGAAGTTACAATGGAAGAAGAATGGCACTAAGGCAAAGAAGATTTTGGTTGATTCTGTGAAGGACCACCTTGTGCCGATTATCTCCAAGTTGAAGACAGCAAGAGAGATGTTCAAGACCTTGGAGGAAATGTATGAGATCAATAATACAAGTCGAGCTCTTGCATTGAGGCAACAGCTTCATCATATCAAAATGGTGAAAGGAGATTCTGTCATCTCCTTCTTCATGAAGATCACTGAGTTAAGAGATCAGCTTTGTACCATTGGTCATATGGTTGATGATAAGGATTTGGTTATGTTGGCACTTAATGGTCTTCCTCAATCTTGGGAGCCATTTATCCAAGGCATTAGTGGAAGATTGAAACTACAAAGTTTGATCGTCTTAGGGCAGATTGCATCCAAGAAGAATATAGATTGGCTACGAGAGGCAATGGGAAAAGCTCTACCAATGAAGACATTCATGTACTTGTTGCTCATTCTTCAAAGAAGAAAGGAAAAGAAGGGAAGAAAGGCAACTTCAAGAGGAGCAGAGATAAAAGATATGATGGTGCTCCTGCATCTAAGAAGAAGAAGGATCTCTCCCATATACAGTGCTTCAGATGTGACAAGTTTGGTCACTATGCGAAAGATTGTCCAACTAGACCAAAATAGCATGCTTCTATTGCGGATGTGGGTGAGATCTCTCCTTAGAAGGATTCAAGTGGATTTCTATTCTATTCTACCCTTTCAAGCAATGTTCCTACAAATAGCAACACTTGGTTGATTGATAGTGATGCCTCTCGTCACATTACTAGTTTTAGAGAACATCTTTCAGATTTGGTGGAGAGAGATACAAGCATTCAAGTCATAATTGGAGATGATGCATGCTATTCGGTGAAAGCTTTGGAGGACAAGAGATATCTAGTTGCATTGTCTGAAGGAAAAGTTCTTGCATGGCTGAAGAACTTTAGCATCAAGACAGCCCAAGTGATTGGTGTGCGGCAAGAGAGTCTCTATAGACTTTCCACTCGTCCATTACAGGCCTTGTTGCATGATTCCACCAGTACATGTGAGCTTTGTCACAGAAGACTTGCTCACCTTCACTTTAGAGCACTACCAACCATGGAGAAGATGGTCACTGGCCTTCCTAAACTCAGCCAGGAGCATGAAGGTACTTTTCAAGGATGCGCTTTGGGTAAGAATACTAAAGGTCCTTTTCATAGTAGTAAAAGTAGATCTAAATGTATTCTAGATCTTATTCATTCTGATTTGTGTGGTCCAATGTCTGTTGCTTCTTTGAGTGGTTTCTTGTATTATATAATTTTCATTGATGACTACTCTAGAAAGACTTGGATTTATTTCTTAAAGACTAAAGAATCTGAGTAGGTACTTGAGAAATTCAAGGAATTCAAGGCTCAAGTAGAGAACTTGTCCGGGAAGAGGATCAAAGTTCTAAGATCAGACAACGGCGGAGAATACATCTCTGGAGGCTTCCGTAACTTTTGTATTGAGGCTGGGATTAAGAGGGAGTTTTGTATCCCTTACAATCCACAGCAAAATAGTGTTGCAGAAAGAAAGAACAGATCTATTGTAGAAGCAGCTAAAGCCATGATTCATGATCAAGATCTGCAAACCTTCCTTTGGGCTGAAGCATCTAGGACAGCTATGTATGTTCAGAATCGTAGCCCTCATCGTATTTTGGAGAACATGACTCCTAAAGAAGCTTTCACAGGTGTGAAGCCTGAAGTCAGTTATTTGAGAATCTTTGGTTGTCCTGTGTACGTTCATGTGCCTAAAGATAAAAGGACAAAGTTGGAACCATCTGGCAAGAAGGGAATATTTGTGGGCTACAGTGAGTTTTCAAAAGCCTACAGGATTTACATTCCAGGTCAGAAACTGATAGAGATTAGTAGGGATGTTACATTTTAAGAGGATGTTGCATTCAAGAGATCTAAAGGATCTGACATGGAGATGGATAATGAAGACCATGAGACTCCTCAGGACATGGAAGTTGACCATACTCCTAAGATTCAGAGGGAGTCTCCTAAACCAGAAGAAGATGGTGATCCAGTTGAGCCTTTAGAACCTACTGATGGGCCTAGAGACATTGTTATTGGTCGAAAGAGACCTCTATGGGCTAGGCAAACAATGCAGGAGGCAGAAAAGTTTGCAGCCCCTAGAGGAACATTTAGAGAAAGCAAAAGACCTCAGAAGTTTTCAAGCTATGTTGCATTGATGAGTCAAATGATTGAATCTGAGCCTTCCAGTGTTGAGGAAGCTTCAAGTCAGCAAGTATGGAGAGATGCTATCGCTGAAGAATATCAATCTATCCTCAAGAACGATGTTTGGGATATAGTACCTAGACCAGAAGGGAAATCTGTTGTATCTTCTAAGTGGCTTTTCAAGATCAAGCATGCGGCTAATGGAAGCATTGAGAAGTACAAGGCTAGATTTGTGGCTAGGGGGTTCTCTCAGAAAGAGGGAATAGACTATGAGGAAACATTTGCTCCAATTGCTCGTTATACCTCCATCGGGACTATCATTGCTATTGCAGCAGCTAAAGGATGGAAGTTACATCAGATGAACGTGAAAACAACATTTCTAAATAGTGTAATTGAAGAAGAGGTATACATTAAGCAACCTGATGGATTTGAGGTTCATGGGAAGGAGTCTCATGTTTGCAAATTGAAGAAGGATTTGTATGGCCTTAAGCAGGCTCCTCGTGCTTGGTATGAGAGGATTGATCGATACCTGTTGAGCTTGGGCTTCTCCAAGAATGATGTTGATTCAAACCTATACTTCAAGGTAATTGATGGTGAGGCATTGATCTTGGTTCTTTATGTTGATGATCTATTTCTTACTGGAGAAGAACACCTCATTATCAAATGCAAGGAGTTAGCTTCTGAATTTGAGATGAAGGATCTTAGATACATGCATTACTTCCTTGGTCTAGAAGTATGGTAAAGGCCTAATGAGATCATTCTGAGTCAAGGGAAGTATACAATAGACATCTTGAAGAGATTTGGTATGATGGATTGCAAATCCATGTCTACACCTATGGAAATCAATTTTCAGAAGCTAAAAGAGTCTGCAGCTAGTTTTGATCCGGTGGATCCTACTATGTACAGGCAGTTGATTGGATTGTTGATGTATCTAGTCAATACTAGACTAGATATTTGCAATGCAGTGAGTGCACTTAGTCAGTTCATGTGTGAACCAAGGCAAATACATCTAGTTGCAGCAAAGCATATCCTGAGATACTTGTGTGGCACAGTTGGGTATGGCTTGAGATATTCTTCCGGTGTGGACTTGAAGCTACATGGATATTCTGATTCTGATTGGGCAGGGTGTGTTGCTGATCGGAAGAGCACCTTTGCATGTTGTTTCAGTTTGGGGTCTGCGATGATCTCCTAGTGTAGCAAGAAGCAGTCTTCAGTGGCACTAAGCACTGCAGAGGCCGAGTATATTGCAGCTTGTATAGCAGCTCGAGAAGCAATGTGGCTTTGGAAGCTCCTTGCAGGATTGTTTGGACAATCATTGGAGCCAACTGTCATTCATTGTGATAATCAAAGTTGTGTGAAACTTTCTGTCAACCTAGTGTTTCATGACAGAACAAAACATGTTGAGATTAAATACCACTACATCAAAGATATGGTATTGAGGAAAGCTATCCAGTTGAGATACATTAGCATTGATGAGCAGACGACTGATATTCTCCCCAAGCCTCTCTCCAGAGTGAAGTTTGTGTACTCTCAAGACAAGCTTGGTATTGTGGAGAATGAAGCCCTACCTGAGAGGGAGACTCAACATCAGTGATCTTCTGTGATTTGCTTTAATGCATCTTTCTCTATGAGGGAAATTTGAGGTGTAAGCCCTTGGTAATGCATCTTTCTTTGTGAGAGAAATTTGAGGTGAAAGCCCTTGTTTCCACCCTCTGGAAGTAGCCATGGTGGATGTCATGTTAAGTGACTCCATCACAACATCACGTTGAGAGACTCCGTGATGATTTTCTTGTACTTGTGTTTATTCACCCTCTAGGAGTAGCCATGGTGGACGTCATGATGAGATGACGACATCACATTGACTGATTCCGTGATGGGCACTTGTGCACATATACCTTGTCATAAATGGGAGCAGCCATGATGGTTGATATCACATTGAGTGACTCTATGATGAGCTCTTTCAACATATGGATGTAGCCATTGTGGATGTCATGTTGAGAGATTCCATGACATTGGATAGCTGGAAGTATTCCTCCCTAGCTGAGAGGGAGTGTTGATGATAGAGCAGCATCGAGTCTCATCTTCCAACCCGATTATGATCATAAATTAAATATAGCCTCATCGGCTATTTAATTTATAGGATCGATATTGAGTGAAGAGGTGCTTCACTTGGAGAACTAAACAACATTTAATTATTGTTAATAATTATTGCTTGAAGCCGACTTGATGATTCACCACCTTTGATAAGTCATATCCATTCATTCTTGGGCCGACTTGATATTATGAAGGGACGCGATTTATGGCGCCTTCCTATTCGACTTGTATATCTATGGGTTGTTGTTTGTTCATCCAATGATATATTCATACATTCATTCCGCATTCTTCCACGGTTCGAGTTCTCTCAAGTGCGAATCATTCAAGAGCAGATCAAAGTCTCAAGGAGGCCGAATTATTGTCTTTTTGAAGGGCGATATTATCATTAAGATATTGCATTGGGTTGGTGTTGTTGTTTGGCCTAGGAATCGGCCTTATTGTAAAGAACATTGTTGATTCATATTCAATATATAAGTGATATATTGTTGTGTCTATATGTTTGAATTTGAATTAAAATCTGCTTATTCATATTTGATCTTAAAACTAACACAACCAAGGGACATTAATGCAAACACTTGGCAAGCAACCTAGATGACTGAATTCTTATGAAATAATGCAACTACAACAATGAGCATTATACCAAACACTTATCATGCAATCCTAGAATGTAAATGATGACTTCCAGCGATTGGCATTTAGACAAACAATTGTCTTGCAAACTGAAATGAATGCTACAGCAACATAAACTAAGCAACCTTGTCACTCCTTCAATTGGATTTCAAATAAGTACATCTGATATGCTGGTTACAATTGATCAAAGATGCATTGCCAAGATTTTGGCTGACAAGATCATGCTATTACAATGCCTTATTAGAATATGCACATACAGCCACTCAATGGCAGCTGCTAATCATGAACCTAAAGGCTGATGTAAATATAAAATTTCATACAAGAACCTGATTATATGAAGCGCCCTTGAGAAGTGATGTTGTGGCAGCCTTGCTAGATGGATATGAGTCTTCAACTTGCCAAATCGAACCTCTAATAGAGCCACCCCTGTTCTGGTCTGAATACTTCCCAAATAAATCAATGACAGCATATGACTCTCCTTTTAAGCTTCTCAAAACATCTCCATATTCTCTAGAAGGCAGCGCCTTAGTACCCAAATGCAATCGATGTGTGCTCAACTAAATATGAATAAAATTGTGGGTTCTATATCTGCAGCAATTGACTGAAAATGGTGCTACTAATCGAACCTCCTCAATGCCAAGTCGTCTCCTCTAATGAATGCAACTTATCTTTAATGATTTCTTCAAATTGAATCATTCAAATGTTCAACACAAACTAAAAATGTGTTCTCAAATAGCTGCAACAATACATTGGCTGTTGCAAAACCCTTATTCAAAAAAGTACAATAATACATCAGCTATTGTACTCAAATAAATTCCACAATGAAGCACAAATGGAAAGACTAAAATATCTTCCCCAATCTCCAGCTAGGCTTGATATTTCACAAACGAAACTGGGACTCTAGAGTCTTCAAACCCTCGAGCCAATGAAAGCATTCAAGCTCTCTTTCTACCACGCGGGTATGTAAGAAGTAATAAAATCCAAGTGTGCTTGAATGACTAGCAATGAGCTTCTTATATACTTTTTCTAACCCATCTTCAAGAAGCTTCTAGAAATATTATTATTTTATTATTTAGTGACTTTATGATATAATATTTTATTTAGTCATTTTATTAAATTAATTAAATATAAAGTCATCCTTAAGATATTATTTATTGGAATAACTTTATAAATAATTAATCTAATATCTCCACTTTATTTAATTAAAATAATCAATTAAGCTATCATTTTGATATATTATTTCTTTTGGACAACTTAATCAATTAATTTAATTAAATCACCATACCTCCAATTCGGGGACATGACATCTGAGTGTGCCTTAAACCCAATGGAACAGTTGTTCGAAGATAGCACTTGGTCCCCTAACTTAGCAATCATCCTTGAAGAGTGTTGGCGTAACAACTAACACCTCTGGAGTGCAAGTTGGTACGGACAGCTATGCACACTGCGTGATGAGTGCTCTTCAAATTAGGAGGGGAAGCTCCCTCATTGTGCAGACAAAATGCTAGAAAAAGTAAACTAAACTAATTCCTATCTTTTTGTCTCAGTTGAAAGAGGCACAAGGTTTGCGAGAAACTTCGAGCATTGCAGCTAAGGATTTTCTAGTTTTGTAAGTCTTTAACTACAACTCAAAACTAACTAGCTTAAACTATCCAATCTCCTCAAGAAATTAGAGCATGAGGAAACAAAGCGGGAATGATTTTATACGATAAACTTCAGGTACAGATTCACAACGTGAAGGCAAGGTGGGCTCAACTATTTGCTTGGCTGGGAAGAAGTTTATTAACACAAAAAATATACGATAAACCGGGTACAGATTCACAATGTGAAGGCAAGGTGGGCTCAACTATTTGCTTGGCTGAATAGGTTTATTATCACACACATCATACGATAAGCTTTAGGTACAGATTCGCGCCGTGAAGGCAAGGTGGGCTCAACTATTTGCTAATCCGAATAGGCTTATTAGAAACAAAACATAAAGGATAGCCAACTAGGACAATAAATTGCATAGGCGAGACACGCATACAATTTACGATCAAACTAGCCACTATATCTAACTAAGATAAGCATTCACCATAATAACAACATGAAACCCAAGTGGCATAACAATTCATCATCATAATAAATACTTGTGAACAGATACAGAATAAGCAATGTTACAAGCAAGGTGGGCTCAGCATATATTACTCTCTCGTGCAAAAGTTAATTACAAATGAGCAGAAAGCTCTTATTTATAGACATCAAAAGGTGTAGGGAACCCTAAAATCACCTTGAGTCAACTACAGTCTTGCAATGCATGCAAGATTTTATTACTAAACCCTAATAAAGCAAACTATACAGTTAACTGGAAAGCTACCATCAGTTAACCGGTACATCTAATCTAAATGGACAATGTGCAAGCATGCACATCCTTATTGAAAGCAAGTTAACTGGAAAACTACCATCAGTTAACAAAAACCTTTAATGAAACTCCAAGTGTACAAAGACGTCTCCCAAAATTGACATGCATGAGATGTGGAACAACGAGTTAACTTGGAAAGAAGCGTCGAGTTAACTGTTGTGTCTGATGTCTATCCTGAAAGGTGGGAACTGGAGTTCACTGGTCGTGATCTCGAGCAACTAACCCCTCCACGAGGTTGTTGACTGCGTCACCATCTGAAGGTCATCACATATCTCAACTGTCAATTCACTGCTTGTCAGAAACTCGAGCAATCCTGGAAATCTCTGCACACTTCAATTGGCAGTTCATCGGCTAATAACTTTGGTGGCTTCGTAACTAAAGTGATGGCTATTGTTTCTTCTGCAGCTTTATGCCTCTGACACTTCTCACGTTTTTCACGCTTTTCTTTATGGAAGAGTGTTGCATGACAAAACTACAAAGTTTGACCATGAACACTCTGGTTGTGAGAAATGCAAACAAACTTGCTGCACATGCAAAATTCAAATAGCATCAACCCTCTAAACCAGCCTTGGAAGACAATCAGCTATACGAGGCATGAAACCATGTGGACTTGAGTCACTATGCATGTCAACCCTCCGAATGCACTTGATACAAATCGGTGTCAGCTTTTCCGACGAAATTATGAATTAAGACCGATTTGGTCTTGAATTCAGTTTGCGTGAATTGCAATCTGAAAAACTCGCTCGTTGACTGTGAACATGACTATATTCTAACAACTTTTCTCCGAAAAGCTAAAAAGACTCCTGATGATGCTAAAAATAGCTTGTCAAAGGGTAATTTTCACAAAAAATTTCGAGACGTAGGTTTTGACCAAAAAATGATTCTAAGACAACCCACAATGTCAAAATTGCGAAAAAATGCAATTTAGGTTGACATGCAAGAGCTTTTCAGTCGAGAACTGTAGGGGTTTTAGAGCTTCCTGGAGGGCAATTTTTTCGTGAAAATCTGGAACATGAGTTTTGTGCACAACAAAATTCTGAACAAACCCAGATGACTCGATTTTGAAAAAGATGTGTTCTTGGCCCACATGTAAAGAAATCTTCGGAAAAAAGCACAGAGCTTCAAAATGAAGGCTGCGGGGCAATTTTCTCAAAAAAAGCTAAGATGTGGGTTTTGCTGTAAATGCTGAAATATGTGAACCCAGAAGCTCAGATTCTAAATATTCTGCCATTTTCTTTGACATGCAAAGAATACCTAAGACGAGAATAGAAGAAATTAGATAGGAGATAGAAGTTTGTTTTTGTTCATTCTGCTTCTGTAGAAAATCGCCTATGCTTGACTGAGATTCGATGAAACCTACATGCACTGAAAAATCTAACTCTAGAAAATTAATCTTCTGAACAATCTGGACTCGGCACTGAAAAATTGAACTCAAAGCACCTTCGAATCTTCAACTGCTCAAGAAATTCGCCTTTGCTCTTAACTCTGATATGATAATAATGGCAACTTTAAAGACTTAAAGTCTTAAATAAATAAATTCAACCTTAAAATCGTCCATCCTCATGCAAATAGGCGCCACCTCAAAAAATATTAAATTTAATCATGATTGGACCACAAAATAATCCAACTCATCTGATTGGGGATTTGAAAAAGGTAATTGAATGTAGAAAAATCCCTAAAAAGGGTGCCACCTTTAATTAATCCAGTTAACTCACAATGCAATTCAATTAACTGAATATACATGCTAAAAATAGTCCATTTTAAGCAACTAAAATAATCCCCTCAAAGTCGAATATTTAAATATTAAAATAATATTTGTAATCCCACCTTTCATGGGCGCCTCTTCAACTTGAGTTCAAAAAGTCAACCTTTGACTTTAGGCAATTTTCCAGACTTAGTCATTTTAAATGAAAATTTGGATTTTCAACTCTCACCAACCTCTGTTCAAGCACTGACTTTGATTGACTGCCATCACCAATCAACTGGCTGACAGTTGCGTTGCAAAGCAGGACCAACTCTAATCAAATCACTCTTGAGACTGCAATCCATAAAACTAAGATCAGAGACCTCAAAAAACCAAGTGCCCTTTGCAAAAGCTGTGCTTTTTCTCAAACTTATTTTAATCAATTTTATTCCTTACGAAGGTAAACTTGACTCCCTCGTAACTTCTGCTCAGAAAAGTTTCAAGACTGGATAACTGGCTCACTGCGGAGCTGGCTCCATTCCACACAACAGCTTCAAGACAACACTTCATCAAATTTCAACATCTGATGAGTCAAAATCAAGGGTGCCTTTTTCAAAATGTGCTCCTTTTACTCCAGAGATAGCCATTTTCTCAACTGGCTAAAATATCACTAAATCTCCGGCTGTAGGCTACTGAGTCATCTTTTGATCTGACAGAGACAGGCAACAGAGAACTACACGGACAAGATGACCATTTGAGATCACCAAAAAGAAGGCATTAAAGGCTCCAAAAGCTTAGGCGCCTTTTGAAAAATGTGCTCTTTTGCTTTTTCCTCCGTAAATACTTTACTGGCCACTGAATTGAACTTGTAGGAGTATAACTCTGTCGTGAAGCAGTTCTCCATCACAATATATCTTTCCTTGAGCCCCAGGTTCAGGTTCTGACCTCCAGGTATTGACCAATTGTTGTTGATGACTGACATGACACTAACCAAAGTCCATACTTGACTTGCCCAAAAACTGTATTTTGACATCATTTTAACAAGGTTTAGACTCTTTCAAGCAAAAGGACTAATGAAGCAAAAAATTTGGTTTGGGTTCAACAAAGAGGATGAGTATCCGGTTTTTCACGCCCTATCAATGTTGTCCGTATGGTTGGTCTAGTCCGTCAGTGTTGTTGTGGTCTTGCTTTCCGACTTCGCTTTGTGGGCATGTATTGATTGGTATTTAGTCCATTTGATTTAAATTTGGTCGATAAATGTTTCTGATGAATTGTCGCATTAAAATAGAGTTATTAAGTTAAAAGGTATTTCTAATAAGTAAAAATAAATGCTTATATATAATTGTAGTATGATAAAATAAAGTTACAATGTAACGCTAAGTTAACAAATAAAATATTATAAAGTTGATTATTAAGTTTAAATAAATTAGAATAAGTTTTGTTGAATAAATATAAAAAAAATAATAAATATATAAATAGCAATAGTGAACAATACATATAAAATAAAATGATAAATAAAATGTTTTGCATGCAGCAACATGCACTCTCAAACGGTTATTAAAATTGGTTATTTACAAAAGAAAATGGGGCTTTTGAAAAAAATCTGGAAACAATCTTGTTTTGGTTCCCGTGAATATTTTTCCCATTTTTTTGGGGGTTTTTCATTCTGTTTTTGCTGAAAGAGTAATTTGCCTGCAAATTTCAAGTACTGGGGATCTTGAATTGGAATTCTGTAAAAATTGTTTGGGGTTTTTGAAGAGATTGGAGCTCCAACTTGGGAATTCGGAGTCCGCTATCGAATCTTCAACCGTGCCAATCGATTGAATCCAGGTTCCAAAGTTTTTTCTGAATTCTATTTTTGTTTAGAAAATGAATGTTGAATGATTATGTTGTTTGGAAATGAAGCATTTACTTGTTAATTTAATTCCTGAATTGAAACCATTCTTGAATGTTTTCTCTAAAGATCTCCAAAGCCCTTTTTCTATAAATAGTCTTGTGCATATTCTGCAAACTCGCACCTCAAATTATGGCGTCGATTTCTCTTCATTGATAAATTACTAAGCCCAAATTCATTTAGGGTGTACCCTGTAGTCAGTCATTTGAATTTGCTTGAGAATCTATGAAGCCTTTTCAACAAATTCAATTTGTGCATTTATGTAATCATTGCACTCCTTGATATGACATCTGTTGGAGGCATTCAATCTGGTGCATGCGCCCTCTCTTTGCTTTCAATTCTTGCATAATTGTTACCAGGGCAATTTGAACAGCAAATTCTTTCATGCGTACCTTACTATTCCCTGAATCAACATTTTTGAAACCCTCTATCAAATAGTTCAATTTTATGATTGTGCGCCCAGCCAGCCTTGGTCAGCAGCAGACTCTCTTCCTTCCCCTGTGAATTGGTTGCATGTAGCGCTTTAGGGAATTAAGCTTCTATTTTTACTTGATGCTGTAGAAACGTCACTATCCCTATGATATTAATATTACTTTCCTTTTGTTGTTAACCGAATCAAATTTAGTATTGCCACGCCTACCCTGGCATTCTTATTTAAGAATAGCAAAGATAGATTGTGTAGCTAGGTGGATCGCTAGAAAAATCATTGCAAAATCTGTTATTTAGGGGATGTCTCTTTTTTTATCTGTTTTGATACTGCATGAGCGACTCATCTCTTGCGTCGAATTTTGCTTAGTAGATATACCTTATAAATTGCATTTGATATTTCGGAATAGCATACTTTAAATGCCTGGCAATCTATATTGTATTTGGCGTTTCCCTTGCTAGTCTATGATTTAATTTCGATGGTCACATTTGAGTTTTGCATTCAATATATTGAAATGTGAATTAGATAAATATAACTTAAGTTGGGATAGGCGTTTGGATTACTTGTTGCATGTGAATCATAATATCTATACATATTAGAGCTTAATAAACTATATTGTTATGCATTGGAAGTCGGTATTGTTTACTACTCTGAATACTTGATTTGTTAGCCGATTTCATAGTATGATTCGATTTCATATAGATAGTTATATTAAAGGCAATCGATACCTTGTATTACAATATCTTTGGCATGCGATTTTATATTGATGATATTATTTACTGCATTCGATAATGTTGAGTGTTCCTTATATGTGGATTTCGATTTGCTTGGCATTCAATTTATATCATTCAATGCATATGTGTATGCTTAGGATTTGAATTATATGAATTTGATGTAAAAGTATTATTTATTGTTTTTGAATTATATATATATATAAATGTTATATATGTATGTATGTGTTTGCTGTATTATAATCTGTTATAAAGAAAACTGCATTCTGTTTTAATATATATAGATATTTATATATGTATGTATATATATATAGAATATTGTTGCCTTTATAATTAATTGATTATGTTACAAGAATAAATTGGGGAAAATTAAATAAGGAAAATTGATTTTCTTATATATAGATAATTGGAGGATTTATTAGATAAATAGATTTGGAAATTATGTAGGGGAAAAATGATTTATTTGTATATATATTTAGATAATTAAAAGATTTGTTTTAGATTATCTTTGTGTTAGTTAATGAATGTTGATTGCTTTTATAATTATTTAATAGTTAAATTGCAAATTTACCATGTAAATAGTTATTGAGTACAATTGTTATTGTGGTAAATGGTTGATTAAGTGTATTAGTGGCTAAGTTAATGGGTATCATGAGATGTGGAAATAATGTCTTTCATGACGTATTGTTTGTATGATCCTTTGTGTTGAATATTGTGTTGATTATTGTAAATGGGGTGATTTTGGTTATTATTAAAAGTGGGAGTTATTTGTGCAAAGTGGTTAGGTTGGTTTCCAGAGGCTTGGGAGGGAGTTATTTTGTATATATGTACTTTTGTGATGGTTTCACCTTGAATTTCGTATGGTTCTTATGATGGTTTCACTTTGAAAATGGTTTGACAATGTTTTATGTTAAGTGTGCAAGAAGGTCAATGCCTTGCACTATATATGGACTCTTATGATTATGTGTGCAAGATGAGCAATGCCTTGCACTGTGTATGGATTTATGTGGATTATATGCAAGATGGTAAATGTCTTGCTTGATGTGTGGGGGTTTACTAGTTGCAAGTAGGGGGAGTGGCTCCCAATGGGGGTCAGAACCCAAAGTGATGTCCAGGACAACCCATTGGAGAGTTTCTTAATCGAGTGATAACCTTAATAATAAATTAGGGGATAGGTAGTTCTCACATTAATCAAGATAATGTTATGCCTCACTCGTGGCTCAAGTGTTTGTTTAGGCTTGAGATGAGATGGGAAGGCCTGGAATGGCAAGACCAAATGCCTTGTCCTCATGAGAAGTATGTTGGTTTCGCATGAGGTCGCATGGGGGCCGGGGATTGGTAGAAGCTGCCAGGACAATCCAAGATGGGGGTCGGGGCCTAGGACGATCTCCCCAGGACAACCCATAGCAATCTATGTGATGACACTCCTCCCTATTGCAGTCTAGCATTTCCTAGTTGTGTTTTCTCCTCTTGTTGTGTATGTGCCTCTGGAAGTGTTGTAAGTGTTGCATGTGATGTTGGTATTGTTAGTTGTGTTGTGTTGGAGTCATGCTTAGCCTATTGTCTTCATGATTGTCTGTATGGTGTGGGACCTTGTGTTATCTCCTAGCACGGGGGGTGGACCTTAGGGTTACACATGGTCGGGAGGTTGGTGTTTTTTCCTCCATTGGGTATTCTTTGCTGCATGTTCGTGTAGGTGGAGATTGCTCAGAGTATTGTGGACTCCAGTATCTGTACCAGTTCGAGTAGACTATCTTTTATGTATTGTAATTGAATTGTATATCAGTTGTATCACTTATTGTAATCAGATATATTTTCTTTCCAATTGAATTCGGGGAAGCATTGTCATAAACTTTGTAACGATGTAACAGATGTAGAAGAACTCTCTCTTGTAATGGAAATTGTTAAGTGATGTATTTTGCATATGATAGTTACTTGAAATGATCTTAAATGTTATTTATTTGATGACATGTTGTGGAAGTGATTAATGTAGGATCTTATGATGTGATGATTTAAAAGAACTTTGCTTGTTAGTTAACTCATGTTATCATTGTAGTTAATGAAATGGTTCTTGTTAGTTTGGTTGATAGCTATGAAATTAGTGTAGTCATGGAACCCTAGAGGACTTGGTTTAGATTATTATATCATGCAAACTAATGTTATTTCATTTAAAAAAAAAAAATTGTTCTGTTATTAAGTCTTGTTGCGTGTTGTCCTCTGGGGTTGTGTGGCGAGACGTTACACCTGGTATCGGAGCCTAGGTTCATACACTAGGCACTCTGGATACATGTGAGCCCATTATGTGGGTTAGTAGTGTAACTTTAATAGTTAACCTTGAAGCTTTCTTTTCAAGTCTTCCTAGTTGTGCATTCCCTAGATCTTGTCTTATGTTTGTTCATGCTTGTACTCTTTCTCTCTTCTCTCTAGAAATTATAGCTATGTGCATTATGTATATTCATATTTTGTGCCTGCTCTTTTGATACGAGTAATTGTTATATGATACTATGTGATATTTGTTTCTCTTGTAGTTTTGGCTGAATGCTAGGGGTGGTGTTGAGTGTATGATCGATCATTTTGTATGTATTCCCTTAAATGATGTTACCATAAATACTCATACGACTAGCTTTATTACAAAGACTAGTATGTCTACCTTCCCTATATAGTAGGATAATGTGCTTGTGTTCCACATAATAATTTGACTTAGAATAGATCATAATGTATATGCGAACAATTTGCTCAATGTGCATATATTAGTTGAATGATGTCTTTCTCTCTTTCCTCTTCCTTCTCCAAGTTTGGTATGAAATATAAAGGATGTTGATTTATGATGTATTGTACCAATTAGATGTATGGAGTTTTTCATGTATATGATACTGTATGCAAAAAGATTGTTCCACCTCTCAGTAAGGAATTAGGAACTGTCGGTTGCATTCATAATGTTAGGAAATGTTGTGAAATATTAGAAGTTGCACATTTAAGAGCATGTAGCACAAAGATGCATTGTAGATAGTGATGTTATGTCTGAAAATTTTGATCATTTTTGCATGATTTTACTTAATTGGCATATATATGCATTGATTAATTGACAACTCTCTCTCTCTCTCTCTCTCTCTCTCTCTCTCTCTCTCTCTTCTCTTATCTGAAAAATTGGATTCATAAGGACACTACTTAGGAATGTATTAAACATCAATAGGGGTATTGAATGTTTAGTAAGAAATAAAATCTGAATTGCATAAAAAGAAAATGCTTGATTAGAATGTAAATTTTGTTTCTGAAAGAGTATGCATCGCATCTGGGACTCTATTTCTGAAAGGAAGTAGGTAGAATAACTTTGCATGGACAATATAGGAAGCTCTTATGAAATATTAGATTAATAAACCATGTTGTATTTCTTGTAAAGTGTGCATAGAAAGTTTGAAATCATTCCTTCATGTTTCTATCTGATTTGAAAATATGGATATTTTAGCTCTATAAGAGATCTGTGTGGTTAGATGTAACGTATAAATGTTGCATTGATGAATGAATAGATCAAGTAATGGAATTATTTCCTTACCTTCTCTAAATTCCAAAGGATGTGTGTGTGTAATAAGTTTTAGTAGGAAGGAATAATAATGAGGTAAATGATGTTGTAGTATGAGGAACTGGGTGACTAAATTGTTTTGTGGCATTATGAAGAGCATTCTATTTGTTTGCATCCTATGTATTGTGCTTTGTGAATGATATGGAGTAGTAGTGAACCATAAATAGAGAATCTAAAATTATTTTTCATTATATTCATGACCTTATGAATGTAATTATCTTTGGATAAATGCTTAGTGTATACCTTGTGTGGGTGCGAAATACTGTATTTTTCCCTCTCTCTTGTATATGCTCTTTACATAAAGGATGACTAGATGAACTCTAGTGTGTAAGGAAAATATTGTATTGCATTGAAAGATAGTAAATGAATGTAAGAAAGTAGGAAACCATGATTGTTTGATTGCTGTCCAAATCTGCTTAAGAGAGATGTATTTATAACCCAATGGCCTAATGTGACTGGTCTGCAATCTCTAGCGCGCTTAGGACAATGTGGTCTTAGGTGTCGTGTAGCGGTTACTACCTTTGGCGTGGCTAATATTAGTCACCTTGTTTTATGGTTATGATTGGTATGGCATTTTGCCAAGATTTGTTTTAAATTTTTGTTTTGTTGTGGAGGGCTGGCACATTTTCTTTTGATTTTCTTATGCTAGGACTGGCCACTGAACTCCTTTCTTTTCATTTATTTTGTGACACTTGTCATGTTTTATTCTTTATGGGTGTTGAATTGCCGGCATTTTTCGTGATTTAGTGTTGAAATTGATAATTTCTCCTTCTGGGTATTCTTTTCCAATATCTTTAGGTAGTCATTCTGAATTTTTGGTATTGTTGGCCCTAGTTTTAGTTGGTAAGTGTTGTATTTTCAGGTTCAATTTGAACTTTTGATAGTGTGTTAAGGGAGAATACCACGAAGATTGGAGCCAATCATGTTGGGTAACTGAGTGGTATAATGTAGATTTGAATAAATGAAATGTGTTTTCATGATGAGATGCATTTGTAATCTTTTGATTTTATGGGATGCTAGAGAAAAGTGTGTTTGAGATAAAGAAGTTCACATAATAAGTGATAGTTAGATGATAATGAATTATAGATTCTATCGACAAATGATCATGTAAGTTTTGTAGAGCTAATTTATATGGATGTCAATGTGGATTTTATTTGAATTTAGTGCGTTAGAAGTTATAAACATGCGTTGAGACTTCACTACGCTTTAAGTTTAGTGTGTTATGTGAGAATGTTGATATGTTTCATACACCATGCATCTTGTTTTCATAATGAATTATGGTTTTGGATGATTTATTAATTGTAATCAAGTTGGAGAGCTTGTTTCAAATCTTCACTCTCATAAATGTAGGCTTTGGCCCTCAGTAATGCAGAGGAGTGTGTTTGAATAAATGTTGTTTAGAGTAAGTTATTGTGTCTTGTGTTTTATGGATGCCCACTCTGTAATGCGAATGTTGAATGAAGTTCTTACCCTGCAAGGATGTTTGTTGGAGTGAACTGGTATGTTTGATGTAATTATTGAAAAGTGATGTATTTTGTTGTATTGTTTACGGAATGCATTCATTGTGAAAACTGTGTGACATAAAGGAAATCTTTGCTAATATTATTTTACTTTAGGAATTAGGAAAAGGAAGAAAATGAGTAGGTTAGGACATTTTTTTAACTCTAATCATAGGAAAGGTAAACGTGGAATTATTTAAATGAATTTAGGACTAATGTGTGCATGTTTTCATCTTAACTCTACGACTTCCAAGAGTAAATCGAATCTTAGGGGGGGAGGATGTAGTGCCCCTCCATGTTTCAACATTTATGATGTTTATGTTAGATGCTAGTGGATTTATTTTGTGTTATATTATTTCGAAATGGTTTATGATTATTGATGTTACGCAAGATGTTATTTGATAAGATATATGATGATTTTAAATGTTATTCAGGTGTGAAGGGAAGGGTGTTGTATTTCTCATTTGTGAGAACCCTACGATGTTTTTATTTCCTTTCACCAGGTATGTGATGATTATATGTGCAAAGAGGTTTTGTGTGCTGCAGGTTGCAGGTACTAGGCATCAACTCCACTTGAATTGGCAAGTCTGAGTGTGCCTTAAACACAATGGAATAGTTGTTCGGAGATAGCACTTGGTCCCCTAACTTAGCCATCATCCTTGAAGAGAATGAGTATCCGGTTTTTCACGCCCTATCAATGTTGTCTGTATGGTTGGTTTGGTCCGTTAGTGTTGTCGTGGTCTTGCTTTTCGATTTCGCTTTGTGGGCATGTATTGATTGGTATTTAGTCCATTTGATTTAAATTTGGTCGATAAATGTTTTTGATGAATTGTTGCATTAAAATAGAATTATTAAGTTAAAAGGTATTTCTGATAAGTAAAAAAAAATGCTTATATATAATTGTAGCATGATAAAATAAAGGTATAATGTAACGCTAAGTTAACAAATAAAATATTATAAAGTTGATTATTAAGTTTAAATAAATTAGAATAAGTCTTGTTGAATAAATATAAAAAAATAATAAATATATATAAATAATGGTAGTGAACAATAAATATAAAATAAAATGTTTTGCATGCAGCAACATGCACTCTCAAACGGTTATTAAAATTGGTTATTTACAAAAGAAAAAGGGACTTTTGAAAAAAACTCTAGAAACAGTTTTGTTTTGGTTCCCGTGAATATTTTTCTGAGTTTTTTTGGGGTTTTTCATTCTATTTTTGTTGGCAGAGTAATTTGCCTACAAATTTCAACTACTGGGGATCTTGAATTGGAATTCTGTAAAAATTGTTTGGGGTTTTTGAAGAGATTAGAGCTGCAACTTGGGAATTCGGAGTCCGGTATCGAATCTTCAGCCGTGCCAATCGATTGAATCCAGGTTCCAATGTTTCTTTGAATTCTATTTATGTTTAGAAAATGAATGTTGAATGATTATGCTGTTTGGAAATGAAACATTTACTTGTTAATTTAATTCCTGAATTGAAACCATTCTTGAATATTTTCTCTGAAGATCTCCAAAGCCCTTTTTCTGTAAATAGTCTTGTGCATATTATGCAAACTTGCACCTCATATTATGGCGTTGATTTCTCTTCTTTGATAAATTACTAAGCCCAAATTCATTTAGGGCGTACCCTGTAGTCAGTCGTTTGCATTTGCTTGAGAATCTTTGAAGCCTTTTCAACAAATTCAATTTGTGCATTTCCGTAATCATTGCGCTCCTTGATATGACATCTATTGGAGGCATTCGATCTGGTGCATGCACCCTCTCTTTGATTTCAATTCTTGCATACTTGTTACCAGGGCAATTTGAACAGCAAATTCTGCCATGCATACCTTACTATTCCCTGAATCAACATTTTTGAAACCCTCTGTCAAATAGTTCAATTTTCTAATTGTGCGCCCAACAAGCCTTGGTCAGCGGCGAACTCTCTTCCTTCCCCTACAACTTGGCTACATGTAGCGCTTTAGGGAATTAAGCTTGTATTTTTACTTGATGCTGTAAAAACGCCTCTATCCCTGTGATATTAATATTACTTTCCTTTTGTTGTTAACTGAGTCAAATTTAGTATTTCCACACCTACCCTGGAATTCTTATTTAAGAATAACTAGTATAAATTATGTAGTCGGGTGGATCGCTAGAAAAATCATTGCAAAATCTATTATTTAGGGTATGTCTCTGTTTTTATCTGTTTTGATACTACATGAGCGACTCATCTCCTGCGTCAAATTATGCTTAATAGATATACCATATAAATTGCATTTGATATTTTGGAATAGCATACTTTATATGCCTGGCAATCTATATTGTATTTGGTGTTTCCCTTGCTAGTCTGCGATTTAATTTTGATGGTCACATTTGAGTTTTGCATTCAATATATTGAAATATGAATTCAATAAATATAACTTAAGTTGGGATAGGCGTTTGGATTACTTGTTGCATGCGAATCATAATATCTATACATATTAGAACTTAATAAACCATATTGTTATGCGTTGGAAGTCGGTATTGTTTACTACTTTGAATACTTGATATTGTTAGCCGATTTCATAGTATGATTCAATTTGCCTTGTATTACAATATCTTTGGCATGCAATTTTATATTGATGATATTATTTACTGCATTCAATAATGTTGAGTGTTCCTTATATGCGGATTTCAATTTGCTTGGCATTCAATTTATATCATTTGATGCATATGTGTATGCTTAGGATTTGAATTATATGAATTCGATGTAAAAGTATTATGTATTGTTTTCAAATTATATATATATATATATATATATATATGTATGTATGTATTTATGTATATATATTTATGTATATATGTTATATATGTATGTATGTGTTTGCTGTATTATAATCTGTTATAAAGAAAACTGCATTCTGTTTTAATATATATACATATTTATATATATGTGTGTGTGTGTGTGTGTGTATAGGCATGTATATATATATAATGAATTTAATAAAAGAATATTGTTGCCTTTATAATTAATTGATTATGTCAGAAAAATAAATTGCGGAAAATTACTGTTCCATCGGCCGAGGACGGGGACATCGGGACGGGACGGCTCGATCTGATCAAAGGGCCTCACTGTGATCTATCTGGGACGCGGGGGCGAGGGGGGACGGGGTGTATATACTATATACTATACATATGGTACTTAAAATGCTAGTTATGAAAAGATGTATAAGACTATTAAGAAGTAAAATAGCAAAATTGAAATACTAAATTAGTACTTGAACATTGAACATTGAATATTGAAGTTTTCAATATCGAATTACTAATTAGAAATTAGAATAGTAATACTCAATACTACAATGTAACAATTGTTGAATCGGCAAATGGAAGATTTCTATTATATTATATCAAAAATATCTGATTATAAAGATGATTACAATGAGTAGCATGATTATATGATATCAAAACAAGTACAAAATCAAAATGTCAAAATGACAAAATGTAGTGAAGGAGGCAGAGGCCTCTAATCATCCCTCGGGAGGTCGGCAAACTCCTCATCACTAGAACCACTGGACTCCTCAAGGTCAAGATCCGCCAAAGGAACACCAACCAACCCTATATCTGAAGCATCCTCATCCTCATCAATCTGTGATGGCTCCTCTGGCTCTACATCCCATCGTGCTGCTGGGCTCTCCTTGTACACACGTGTCCTGCGGTCAGTGATACGCAAGGCACTATGTACAGCCACTAGCTTCTCTGCTCTCTTAGAGGTAAGTCTATTCCTCTTAAGAGAGTGGATGAAGCTATAAGTAGACCAGTTCCTCTCAGAAGCTGAAGAACTAGAAACCTGGGACAGCAAATGAATGGCTAGTGTGGTAGTCAGTGATTTCGGTCCATGACAAGTCCACCACAAAATCGGATCCTCCTGTGCCATAGTTCTTATGTCCGCCTTTGCTGCAGCCTTATAACCCCTAAGAGTAGCAAATTTCGTCCACTCAGTGCGAATGGTGCCAGCAGCTTCAACATCATACATCCTATCAATGCATTTGAAGAACCCTTCCTTCACCTCATCATCCTGAATCGGTGTAACTCTCCCAGGCCTAGGCATGTACCACTTCGGATTCAATGCATAAGCAGCCATGTGCAAGGGAGTGTTTAGGCTGTCCCATCTACGCCGAATAATAGGCTGAATGTAAACATTGTAGAACGCTAAAGTGGGGTCCTTCTCTTGCACAGCTGCCCTCATCTGACCAAGCATAGAATCAATGCACTCATACACCCCCCCAAGGTTAGGTGCATCCCCATCCCCATATCTGATGACCTGTACAACTAGTGTAATGATGGTGACAATATATTTTGCATCATGCCAAAATGCATCACTCTTCACTATCTCCTTCACCCTCTTCCCCTGCTCTGTCCTGGACCCATCCCAACGATTCCATTCTTGTGTCATAACCATGACTTGCAGTGGCTCTTGCAACTCAAGCATTCTCTCCAAAAGAATGAAATAGGATGCATATCTGGTCTCAACTGGTTTCAAGAACTCCTTCGCGAAGCTCCTGAAGATGGCATGTGAAGTGTGGTGGTTGCAGATATACATCTGCACATCTCTAGCATTGCTGACCACTCCTCTAATCCACTCAATCTTCCCCATGTCCTTGAGTGCATTGTTCATGGCATGCACACAACATGGAGTCCACCAAATGTGTCTGTATGATGCCTCTATAAGCCTCCCTGCAGCTCTGCACACATGTGCTGCATCTGTCACTACTTGGACCACATTTTGTGGCCCAATCTCCTCAATAGCTGCCCGAAGGATCTCAAACTGAAAATCAGCATCTTTTCGATGCCCTGAACAATCAACTGCCCTGAGAAAGAATGGCCCCTCTGAACATGTAACTATAACATTGATGAGTGGACGATGCCTAATGTCCGTCCACCCATCCATAACTATGCTACATCCAGAGTCCTCCCAACATGCCCTCATCGTCTCCATCAATGAATTGATCTTGGCATAGTTGTTATCCAAGATCGTGGTCCTCAATTTGTGCTCACCTGGTGGCACATATGATGGTCCTCCCTTCGCCACCATCGACATCATCTCCTTATAATAAGGAGATCGAGCTACATGGAATGGGATTCCATTGGCAAAAAAGAACCTGCCAATGGAATCATCTATCTGATCCCTCAGGTGCACATTAAATAAATCAGCTATGGGGTTAGGCTGACTTTGCATCTTGCGTTTCCCCTTGCCCTGTTGTGATTCAGCCATAGTGCTATAAGTGGATGACGGTCCTGAGGCTGACCCTGACAATGTTCCTGCTCTCTGATGCAATGTAGGAGTAGAAATATGTGGCTGCGTCTGCATTTGCTGCTCCTGAATCTGCTGAATAGTCTGAATATGTTGCCTACCAGACAAGGTAGTAGGCATTGGAACTGCCACGTCATCTGGAACACCCCAAAGCTTGTTGAACTCAATTCTGTATTTCAAATTTTTAGCTGCTTCAAAAAATCGCATGCTCCCACACCCTTTCCTAGCCAAAAGAGGAAGTGTGCATTAACTCTGGTGATGCTCCCAAACCAATCATCACCACAAATGTTGCATTGCCATTTCCTCGTACCACCAGTTGATGACGTTGGGGCTGCTATTCTTGTTGCAAACTGTTTGAGAGGAGATTTGGGATCATAACGACCCCTAGCCCACTTTGCCAAAACCTGGGAAGGGCAATCAGTAGAAACTGGTGCACTAGCTATGGAACTAGTATGCCCTTCTGGATTTGACCCTTGCTCACCCCCCTCATTGTGCTCATCCTCATGCTCAGGTTCATATTCTGATTGGCTTGCACTATGAGAATCAGTTTCCATCTCATGCTCACTCATTTCATGACTATGGGAGCTCATTTTGACACTGCATTTCACAAAATGAAAAAAAATTCAATAAACACATAGTTTCAGCCTATGCCCTACTTTAAAATTAAAAAATAAAACTCTATATTTTAAATTTTTCAACAAATTTTAAATTGCAAAACAAAATCTAAGATTCTAAATTAATTTAGAAATTAGAAAATGGAACAACAAGAATTTAGAAATGAAATAAGAAAAATTAAAAAATGAAACAACAAGAAATGAAAGAACATTGAAAATCAGAAAATAAAATAAAAAATCAGTTAAAAACCCTACCTTTTGCTTGAAAAATCTCTTCAACAAGGTGAAGAATCTTCCTCCTCTTCTTCTTCTTGCTCCTTGACACTCCTTTTTCACTTACAATCACTCCTTTCACTCCTCCAATCACTCTTTCCGCAGCCTTCACTCTTCTTCTTCTTGCTGTAGCAAACAAGTAGAAATGCAAATGTGAATAAAAATGAAGATTAGAGGGCCTTTTGAAGGCATGTTAGAGTTTAGATGGGCCCCACATGCCCTTAGGGTTTGAATAGAAGAAATAAAATATTAAAAAAATGTTTTAAATTTAAGTTTTATGTGCTCTTGCTGTCCGGCCATGAGACGCCAAGGCCCCCGCCAGACGCTTCGAGGGATGCCTGTGTATCTTCCTGGCTGCCTCCTCGGGCGGCCAAGAAACGGTAATCAAGCTGAGACATGGGAACGCTGGGCCCCCATCGCCTCCTGGACGCCCCTTGCCTCCAGACGCTTAGGGCTCAGGAGGGGGTCGGCCCCCAGGTTCACCGAAATTACTAAGCAGCCGTCTGGGTCTGCCTGGTCTGCTCCGCCGGTTCGGCAAAAATTTTTGGGGGGGTGGGTTCGGTCCGTCTTGGGTTCGTTAGTACAAATTACAAAATATGTAAAAAAAAAAATATATATATATATATATATGCAGCCTAGAAGCATGAATTAGGATTAGAATTTAGAATATCACATAACTGATAACATCATATAAACAACAAAACCACCATAAACTTGAATGTCATTTAAAACATGCATGATAAATATTCATTGTTCAAACTTCAAGCTCAATATTACAACACTTTCAAAGTTTTAATCATCATATGGATTCTCTAGATCATCCATATCAATGTCAACATTGACATTAGATGAAGTAGGAAGACTAGATGAATCACAAGTGCCAATGGCACCATCACTAGCACTACTAATGTGCCCATGCCCCTGTTGGATATCCTCATCCTCATATGCAATATGTTGGGAACTGCAAGCATCCAAGTCAGTATCCTCTGGCACTATATCCCACAACTTCGCCTCCCCTTCCTTGTAGTTAGGTTGTTTGTGTGAAAGGAGACGCAAGTTGGAATGCACATATACTAAGTTCTCCGCTTTTTTTAACAGCAATTTATTGCGCTTTACGGAGTGGATGAAAGAATATGTGCTCCAATTCCTCTCAGATGCGGATGAACTAGCAACCTATGAAGACAAAGTAAACAATTAAAAATTTATAAATGGAATTATGAAACTTTTAAAACTAAAATATGAAAATGTATTAAACTTACTTGTGATAAAATTTTGATTGCAAGGGGCTGCAAATTTTGGAAGTATTGTCCATGGAAGTACCACCAAGAATGAGCATCCTTTAAGAACCTATCACGGGAGGCATCAACATCTAGATGATTTGAGTGCACAAAACCAGTGAACTCATCCATGACTACACTTCGCAAATCTCAATCAGGGAAGAGTCTCACAAATGCTGCCTTGTACCCTTCAGCCACTTCTAAATCTCTATATGGAGGAAGCCTTCCTGGTTGTGAAAGAACCTGAGAGCTGTAGTATTTTGGAGTCGATGCAAAGGCAAGAAGGTGTAATGGAGTTGTCATTTTGTTCCATCTTTCTTCAACAATTGTATGCACTTGTTTGAAGAAAGTCTCTTCAGGGTCTTGCTCTCTTGCATTTATGATGCACTTGATCTTCTCAATCATTGAGTCTATACCATCATATATTTGTCCAATGCATGGCTTGTCCATGTCAGTATAGCGAATCATACTCAAAATGGGCTCGGTGAAGTTAAGGAGATACTCCACACGATCCCACCATGAGTCATCTAATATCAGGCTCTTAATTCTTGTTGCTCTTTCAGTGCTGCTTTGCCTCCATATAGACCAATTGGTGCTAATTACTATGCTAGAAAGTGCTTGCCTAACTTTCACAAGTCGTCTCAAGACGATTGTATTAGAGGCAAAGCGGGTTTCTGCAACCTATTGCAAATTAAAAATAATAATTAATATTTAAAAATAAACTTTAAAGAAGAATTTAAATTAGATTGAACAATCAAATTATGAAAATCAGAAAATGACAAATGTAAATATTACTTCTCTTACCTTCAATAGCTCCAATTTTGAAAATGTTCTAAAGATCCCTTGAGACAAGTGGTGGTTGGTGACTAACATCTGAATGTCCTCAGCCTCAGTATACAATTGTTTGATCCATTCAATTTTATTCCCAATCTTTTGCAGCATAAGATTGAGTGAATGGACCGCACAAGGTGTCCAAAAGATATGTGAATATCTTTCCTCAACCAACAACCCCGCAGCTCTACAATTCTTCGTGTTGTCCGTTACAACTTGAACAACGTTGCGGGCTCCCACTTGCTCAATGGCTGCAATAAGAATATTAGCAATAAATTGCCCATCTTTTACTTGCCCCTCACAATCCACGGCTTTCAAAAACATTGCCCCTTTAGGGGACACCGCTATGACATTGATCAAAGGCCGATTTTTTGAGACCTTCCAACCATCTGAAACAATGGACACACCTGTCTCAACCCATGAATCTCTTATTGGCTTCAATGCATCTTCAACCAACTCAACCTCCTTTTCCAATAAAGTGCTACGCACCTTCTCATAACCCGGGCCCTTGTCCCCTTTTGGAGCTTCATTAACCGCTCTCAACATCTCTTTCCAATATGGAGAACGAACAACATTAAAAGATAGTCCATTGGCATATATGCATCTTGCTACACATTGGTCGGCAAGGGCTCTACTCTCATTTTGAAATGCAACTTCCAAAGGTCCCTTTGCTCTCTTGTTTGCAAAGGGTTGTGCACTTTGAGCTTGAAGATTTGGAATGGCCATAAATGGGTGGTCTTCTACCACAATATTGGGATTGGGATTAGATGGGGGCTGCATTCCCTTTGATTTTTTTTTTAACATAGGGTGATTTCCTTTTTGGGCTTCCCGTTGATCTGCTGCTTCTTGCTCCATAATGTATTTTGCAACTCTCAGGTGGAATAGGGGCATCTTTCTTTCCAGGGCAAGGTGAGATGCCTTTTCCACTTATGCCACACAAATGTGCTTTCACCCTATGGTATGAACTAGAATATTGAACATCACACCCATTGCATTTCCAAACATAACCACCACCGCCTGGAAGTTGTTTTATCATTTCAACATACTGCCATAGAGGAGAATTTGCATTTGTTTTGAACTTTGGGTTTGGTTTAGCTATGGAGCCGGAGGTAGAACCCATTGACATTGTGATTCCTATGGCAATTTGTTTTGCAAACAACACATTCAAAATTTGAATGAAAACAAAATATAATATTTTTTAAAAAATTAAAACCTAGCTCTTTTGAATCTTGCACAATGTATACATTCATAGAAGAACAGAAAAAAAAAGATGCAAAACAAAGTTTCTGTTTGTAAAACAAAATAAAAAGAATGAAAAAATGAGAAAAAAATGAGAAAAACATACCCTTTTGCAAAAATAATCTTCAACAATCTTTGTAGCAGCCAATGAACACTTGCAAATCTGTAGGAATGGCAATGCAATCGTTGTAGAAGCTTCAACAATCAATATTCAACTCCTTTTGTCAATCCAACAAGTTAAAATAAGAAGTCAGCCTCTTGGAATGAAAATGCTTGTTTGCAAAACAAATGAATGAAAATGAGGCAGCTTAGGTGTTTAACATGTTTTAGAGGTCACTTTTAGGGTTCCCATGGGCGTGGGTCAAAGTCAAAGTGAAGGAAACATTAAAAAAAAAAAAAAATCACTTTTTGCCGCCCAGACGCCCGGGTTCTGCTTGGGTTCGCCTTGGGTTCGCCCGGGTTCTGCTCGGGTTCGCCCGGGTTCTTCACTGGCGAACCAAGGCCCAAATGCAAGGACCCTAGTCGAACCAGCAGAAG
>VDFB02047899.1:0-10144 GCA_007258455.2 Sequoia sempervirens | reverse complement strand
TAGGGTAGTCAGTATTAAAATGGAATGAACCAATCCTAGGGTAGTCACATAAATAAAAAATGAAGCAATCCTAGGGTAGACACTTCATTATTTCATTTTGGGACTAAAATGAACTAATTGTTTGTGTGAAGCAACATCTTCACTTAGCATAGCAAAACTTTTATTTTGGGCTTAAAACGAAATCTTTGTTTGCTTTGCTTAAACGGTGATAGGCCTATGCTCTCCCCTTAACTGGGTGATCAAAATGCCAAACTCATCAATTTCCCTTTATGCAATTTCCAGTTTTATTAAATCCTTTTAGAGAGCCTGCTCTTGTGGGAAAAAGTACTCACCCAAGAGGAACGACTCAAGTGGGTTCAAGCCAAAGCCAGGCTATTCCGCCCCACTCTAAAATTTAAAGAAAAATTGGGGAAACCCTCTTTTGACGGTAGTGTGCATTGATAACCATCCCCAAATCCTTTGTTCTAAAGGTAGGGAGGTCTCTCGAGGGAGTCTATCATTTGCCGCACCGAACGAAAACCCTTACTACAAACTTAGTGTAGTATCTTACCGAGTCAGTTTCTGAACGTCATAATAATCACAGTGCAGGGGAGGGAAGAATCTACCCCCAAGATACTCACCATATAACTGCCAAGGATTGTTTGCTCAGGGGATCCCGTATCCACTTCCGTCACTCTGAGTATGCACCTGGAAAAGACAAAAACACGGGCGCCCTTTCGGGGGTGACATGGCTGTGTGAGTCGACGCAGTTCTAAGATGTGGGCTGTTGATTACTATGATGACCTACTTGAGTACTAAGAGTGAGTCTGTTTGATCTATTTATCATGTGTAAAACCTGTTAAAACAATTTTTGAAAAACATTTTGGTCATACACTTGATGTTTAGATAGGACTTAAAACAACTATTTTACAAAGTTTGATGTGTTTTCAATACATTAATTCAATTAAGATCATCCAACACTCCCAATCACATTGATTACTCTCATGTTACGAGATTAGAAATCTACAACCTTTGTTAAAAAATCCGTTTTCAAAAGGATTAAAAAGCCAAAGAAACCCCTTAGCTACAAGAAACTATTGAAGAAAAGACGATTCTTCTATCAAAGCCGAAAAGTTTTACTCAAATATAGAACCTTTCTTCATAGGTATCATGATTGTGTTACAGGTTTCACCGATGATTATGCTATAGAACCATTGTACTCACAAGCTTTCTTTCAAAGAAGAGCCCTTTCTCAAAGGCATAACCATAGTCAACGTATTCGTTTCTGCTATATTCCCCAACCTACAATTGAATATTCTACTCGTCCAAATCAAATTTTGCAATAGATAACTCAGATCACATTAGGCATCCATCGCAAAATCCATCTTTTTACAAAGCTATGATCAAAACTTTATAAAGTGCAAAATCATCATTTTCTTGATCTTTTGCTTAAATTCCCATCAACAGGATTTTCATCCTTTCAATTAGGGAACAACACAAGCTAAAGATTAGAAACCTTTGTAAGTCATAGAATCTTCATTCTATCCTGACTTTTATATCCATCACAAATTGCACTATTTCATTCTTTTGATCGAAAGTTAGTAGAATTTGGAACAAAACTTATGCCTGTTTCCACGAGATCTCGAAAACATATGGAAAAAGATGAAGGAGAAACTACCACAAGCAAAATGGGTGACCATAATGAGAAAGAAGAGGAAACATTACCGTTGGATTTAATTAATAAAAAGAAAAAAAGCTTCTAAGAAGCAGAATAAATCCCCAATTCCATAATTTTATGGAGAAAGGGTTTCTTTTAGAAACTAAACAAAGAAAGATATTTTCTTTTCATTAGGGCTAATCAAGGAGCTAAGCATTCTTGGCCAATTTCACATAGAAGGGATTAAACAGAATCCTAAAACTCCTCCTAATGATTTTAGTGCCCTTACTCAACAGATAAAATAATTATAAGGGAAAATAAAGGAGATGCAAGGGGGTGCAACAAAGAAGTATGTTTTGGATGACATATCTCCTTATCCATTCGATAGGAGTCTTCAAATGATCCCTTTTCCAAAACATTGCAAAATCCCTAAATTTGATAGGTAAGGTTGAATGGAAAACCGCATCCCACACCATGCAGTGGGATTCCAAATATGAGTCTGACCTACCATGACGCATACCTACTTCTAATGCTACTATTTTAATGGAGTCTGAGGTGTATGCAATCCATGGAGTGGCTGTGCTGATCACTCTAACGCATCGTAAAACTTTTGAGGAGTTTTCAATAAATCAGTTTCTATATCACAATACTCCTACAACATCCAACACCGCATAACAAATGCTGATCTCGTAAAGTGAAACAAAAAGTAGAAACTGCCTACGTTTCCTTTTGGTAAAGATGGAGAAGGTTATTTGCATGATATTCCCATCCTATTCCTGAAAAGGAAAAGATGGATATCTTCATCAATAGCCTAGATCAAGAATTAAGCTATAGGCTTAATCTTCATTGTCCTCATAACTTTGAAAAATTGATTGAAAACGCAATCACCATTGAAGGGGCCTTGATTAAACGAGGAGTGATAAAACTTGATAATCCAAGTACATCCAACCAAAACAACAACGATAAAACAAGGTTTTGGAACATAAATAAAAATGTTGTCAATGATGGTATAGTAGATGCAAATAATCTATGAACAAGACCATCTATCTTTAATCTATCAAGTGCTCCACGAAACAATCAACAAGCAAATACCAACCAACAAGGAAGCAACAATCAACAAGGACAAAAATCCAAGCAAGAAAGCATGACCAATCAAAACACCAAGGATAATCGTGGTAATTTCAATAACAATCTTGGCAATACCCAAACATCAAATCTGTCTAGACCTTCATTCTTTTCAAATCGATGAAATTTTACCACTTTGGGTCAATCTCTTGAGTCTACTCTCAAGGAGCTTCTTGATAATAAGGTTATCACCTTACCACCACAAAGAGATTATGAGCCTCGAGTCAAACCACCATCATGGAATGACTCGTATTATTGCAATTATCATCAATGTAAGGGTCATAGAACGAATAATTGTCAAGCTTTGCGAAATCTGGTACAAGACTTAATTGACAATGGCACTATTACAATTGAAGGACACCATACCAATGACGATCATCAAGCATTCAAAGATCCTTTACCGAATTATCAAAAGGGAGAAACATCAGATGCAAAAGCCAAAAGCATAAATAATGTTGAAGACAATATAATCCGTCACATCTATGTTGATGATCAACGGGTTAATGTTATCAAAATCAATGAAAAACAAGAATATCAACAGGTTAATGTGACCAAGAGAGGACAAGCAAAGGTTGTTTTAAAAGGAAGTTCATCTAAAACAACTATTTCCCCTCCAAGTCAATATAATCTGGTTGATCAATTGAGAAAAACATCAGCTCAAATCTCCATCCTTGAACTTCTCAAAATATCCCCCATACACAAGAATATTTTAGAAGAAGCTCTTATAAACACAACTATCGACACTGATCTAGATGTAAACAAATTTCAAGCCATGGTGGGACATTTGTCTTCCCCCACTTGTCTTTCATTTTCCGAAAAAGATGATGCCTCCATGACACATCCACATAATTCATTGCTCTATCTTGAAGTCATGATCCATAAACACTAAATTAGACGTGTCTTAATAGATGGAGGAGCTGGTTTAAACATTTGTACTTTAAAGCTAATAAATGCCTTGGGAATATCAGAAAATTCTATTGATCCACGAAGGAAAATAACTATCAAGGCATATGATGATGAAGAAAGAGCTTCTAAAGGACTAATAATGCTACCTATCAGAGTGGGACCTGTTGTGAAAAATACTTTTTGTCAGGTTCTAGATTGTGATCTTTCTTATAACATACTCTTGGGTCGTCCATGGATTCATGATATGCAAGCTGTACCATCAACGTATCATCAATGCCTCAAGTTTCCATATGATGGACAAGAAATAACCATACAAGCTGATTACAATAGCACACAAACTTGTTCAAATCTCCGAGCAACTCAAGACGCCTTTGTGCCACATAATAGGGAAGCTCTTGCTGTTTCTTCTTCCAATCTACAAGGACAACTGCAAGAATTGACAAAGAATCTTGACACTAAGCTAAATTTTAAAGACAAAGGGGTAGGTGAATATTCACTATCTCTTTCTACCTTACCTCCTTCTCCGAGGTCACATGGTTAGCCAACCTTATCAAATCAAAAGATTGCAACAACCTCTACATCCCAAGCTTCTGTGCTAATCACAAAGTTTAATGGAAAATTCATTAAAGCCAATACTACTGAAGAAGAAGTTGAAGATAGGAACATTCTAAGTTGGCTATACAAAGATGAAGATGAATCTCTCTTGCACATTAAGTTACCTACAGAAAAATATGGTAAGGGGTACGCTATCATGCGGAAAATAGGCTATGAAGGAAATGGTCCTATAGGAAAAAGAAGAGAAGGAATCGTGGAACCAATTCAACCTATTTCAATACATCCAAATGATAAAACAAGACTTGGATATGGTAAAGATAAAGAAGAATCTACTTCACAGCAAGTGCAACCAACTCATGAAGGAGGATCAATGTCAGATAAACCTCATGAATCAGTTTTCCAATTGCAGAATAGTTCAGATATTGATTTTAATGAATATGAATGGGACACCATTTATAATGATGAATTTTGGAGAGACAATCAAGTTGATACCATACACAAATATGCACCTGTTCTCATACAAGGAGAAGGTTCAAGGCCTCCACTTGATTATGTTTTACAAAGCGATCATGACTCAAGTGAGGACGATTCACATTCTAACGAGATTGACGATCAACAGGAGAATACCATCATAGACCTTGTCTACCATGAAGATGATAACCACATCATGACTTTGATAGTTGAAGACCTTACCCAACCTAATGATCCTATGCCTTTAGTTTATCCAAAACTTATTGATTGGGACAATGATGCACCTATCCACATCCCTACATTTCATGATGATGAGGACATTATAAATTTCCTTTGTTCCTCTAATGAGGAAAACAATTGTTTCATCCAAGAATCTCATACTCATGATTTTGATAAGGAGGGTGTCAAGTCTCTTAGCTGCAAAATAAATGAAATAAAAGATGGATCTATTGGTGAAAACCAAAAAATGGCAGTGATAGATTACAACAAGAGAAAAATAAAGAGCGAATCCGATAGTGAAAACCTCTTTGAGGCACTGAAGGATGAGAAACTTAACACTCTTCCCAAGCATTATCATGAAAGATCTTCTATTTTGATAGAACCAACAGAATCAATCAATATAAGTATAGCAGAGCAGCCAAAAATCTTGCAAATTGCAGCGTCATTAACAGTTGAAGAAGTCCTGAAATTCATGGAGTTCTTGAAGGAGAATTAAATCAATTTTGCTTGGTCGTATGCTGATATGCCAGGGTTAGATCCTAATTTGATAATGCATCATTTATCTATAAACGTAGGGGCAAAACCTGTGAAGCAAAAACTCAGAAAAATGCATCCACATGTTGCATTATTGGTCAAAGAGGAATTAAAAAAGCTTTTGGATGTTGGATTCATTCGAACTATTGACTATGCAGAATGGATTTCTAATATTGTACCTGTTTCAAAGCCATATGGAAGGATTAGAGTTTGTACATATTTCAAAGATTTAAACAAAGCTTGTCCCAAAGATGACTTTCCTTTGCCCAACATAGACATGATTGTTGATTTAACTGCTGGCCATGCAATGTATTCATTAATGGATGGATTTTCAGGATACAACTAGATAAAGATTGCACCAGAGGACCAAGATAAAACAGTGTTCACATGCCCTTGGGGTACCTATTGCTGGAACGTAATGCCATTTGGGTTAAAGAATGCCGGAGCTACTTATCAAAGAGCAATGACAACCATTTTTCATGACATGATGCATACATTCATGGAAGATTACATTGATGATTTACTTGCCAAATCTCACACACGAGAAGAACATCTAGAAATCTTGTCAAAAATCTTTACCAGAATGGAGAAGTTCAATGTTCGACTCAATCCAAAGAATGTATTCTATGCTATATCCGTAAAACTTAGGGATACATTGTTTCCTTAAAGGGCATAGAAGATCCAAAAAGTACAAGTTTACAATGGATACACCACTCACTTAAATATCGCCTACTTCGATCATTGGTAAGGATGATCACAGTCCATCGTATACGATAGCCTAATCCATGGACAAAGCTTAACATTTACATGACATTTATTGTGATAAAATGTCCTGTATCCAAATGGGAAGATAAATGTGAAGCAAAATTTAACTGGGATTGCCAATATCTTATGAACTCAACTTTAATTCCACCTCCATTCCGTAAGTTTACCTATACTCTATATTTTCTCAGCAATGTATATCCTTGGGAGCATTACTTGCACAAGAGGATTCTACAGGTAAAGAAAGGGCCATATACTATATCAGCAGAACTTTAACAAGTCATGAATTAAACTACACATTCATTGAAAAAGCTTGCCTCGCAGTGGTGTTTGCTTCTCAAAAGTTGCGACACTATATGTTGGCTCATACAGTTAAGCTGATAACCAAGATTGATCCACTGAAATACTTATTAAGCAGAGCTACTTTAACAGGGAGACTTGCAAAATGGGTAATGATCTTAAGTGAGTTTGACATTCACTATGTAGATCGAAAAGCCATTAAAGGACAGGTCATTGCAGATCAGTTAGCCGAAGCACCTTTACAAGAAGAAATTCCAATGCACATTGAGTTTCCTGATGCAGATGTCTTCACAACAACAATTCAGAAATCATGGACATTGTACTTTGATGGATCCTACACGCAACAAGGCTCGGGGGCAGGAATTCTTTTTGTCACACCTGAAGGAGATAACATACCAAAATCCTATCGATTGATGTTTCCTTGTACAAATAATATAGCTGAATGTGAGGCATTGCTCATAGGGATAAAAATAGCCTTGGAATGGCGGATTATAGAGCTGCAAGTCTATGGTGATTCACAACTTGTCATTAATCAAATCAATGATGATTATTAGACTAAAGATGATAAGTTGCTACCTTACAAGAACATGGTGGATGATTTCAAAAAGTATTTTGTGTCAATCAAGTTTCTGGCAAATCAAGGATTGATAAATAAAGCCGCACATGTACCGGCTACAATTGTTTGTTCATAAATTTGTCAAGATCAAACCAAGCATGAATTCTTGGTGGAACAATTTTTTTCTCCCGCCTATGATAATCCTGAGACACAAGTCATATGTCATTTAACCGGTTCTGATTCACCTTTATATGGCAAGACTTATACCTATTTAAAAGATAACATCTTGCCTTCGGATTTATCCCACAACCAATAATGGAATTTCATTCGCCAATCATCCCGTTATACCTTAATTGCCAATATCCTTTATCGACGTGTTCTTGACGGGGTATTAATTCTTCACATAATCTTGAACATGATGAACTCAAAAGCCTTTACAAGAGGTTCATGGTGGTGATTTTGTGGGACTTATTCATGGTTTGATCTTAGCCAAGAAAACTGTCGTGATGGGATATTACTCGGGCTCTACCATGGAGAAAGATTCTTTTACTTTTGTTTGAAGTGTTCTAAATGCTGTGATCCATGGGAATCTTATTCATGCACCTACACAGAAACTGCAGCCTTTCACTTCGACATGGCCTTTTTTCTCAATGGGGACTAGATCTTGTTGGAAAAATTCATCCTTCATCATCAAATGGGCATAAATTCGTCATCACAACTACAAAGCATTTTACAAAATGGATCGAAGCTGCTCTTTCTTTGACAAATCAGGACTGTAAACAAATATCTCATTCATCTTGAATTACACTATCGTAGATATGGAATCTAAATTCTATCATTAAATCATACCGGAGGCTCTTTCAAGAATCAGATGTAGATGAACTTTTGTGAAATATTTCACATCCAACACAGTTTCTCTACACCTTACTATCCCCAAGGAAATGGTCAAGAAGAAGCTTCAAACAAAAAAATCTTGAAGATCTTGAAGAAGACGGTAAATGATGTCGGTCATGATTGGCATGTCTAGTTAAATCCAGCCTTTGTGGCATAATACGTAACCGCGATTCGCACACCAACAGGAGCTACACCATATGCCTTGGTCTATGGAGCAGAAGTGATCTTACCACTAGAGGTTGAAATACCTTCGCTTAGGGTCTCACTCAAGGGATTGATAAATGATGAAGACTACAAAATATCTCGTCTCCAAGAGTTAAAACTGTTAGATGAAAGACGTCAATATGTAGCTGACCATTTGAAGGGTTATCAACAGATTATGTCCCGTAGCTACAATCACAGAGTTAAACCACAGACATTTCAAGTAGGTGACTTAGTCTTGAGAGAAAATCCACGTAATCAGCAAGACAGAGAAAAGAAAGGGAAATTTGAACCTAACTGGCTTGGTCCATTTGTCATCATTGCAGCATACGGTTCTGGTGCATATCAGTTATCCACGTCAGAAGGGGACCTGTTTGAAGAGCCGATCAATAGCATTCATTTGAAGAAATTCTATGTCTGAATCAGAAAAAGTCCTGAAAAAATCCAAAAAAATTAGAAAAAGTCCTAAAAAAATCCAAAAAAATCAAAAAAAGTCTTGAAAAAATCCAAAAAAATCAGAAAAAGTCCTAAAAAAAATCCAAAAAAATCAGAAAAATTCTAAGAAAGTGCAATAAAAACAAGTGGTGAAAACCTGGCAAACAGGCGCTACTTGTGATCAAAATAGGCTCCTCCATCTATTATCTTATGTCTTGCATTCACTTTAGGCATCATCCATTCATATCTATCATTTGTACATATCTTTCATATCCATATCATATGACAGGGATCCTTATGTTTCATCATGGCTTGATGAAATTTGTACATATCCATACTCTTTAGGTTAAGTTTACACTAGGGGAAAAACGCCGAAACATAGACTGAACAAGAGGGGGACAACAAGCTTTTTGAACATCACAAACAGATGCAAAATAGTTTGTCAAAACACAACAAACATGGCTGCATCAAATCAATCACAACATGCTTATCCAATGCCAATTGAAATCAAAACAACATGATCCAAAACAAACATCAAAACAAAAACATCAATGTTGATAACCAAGATTGGATGATCTTAATGTGAATAATGTTTGAAATATTTTAGGCAAGATTTGAATGGTTGTTTGATTTTTCTATCATATCTCTGGAGCAATTCAATGATGTACTGAACTAGAAAAGCAAGGAAGGAGTATGATTTTTTTTTTGTCTGTTGTTTGCGAGGAAATCATTAGTACTATGCAAATTGGTCGCGAGACATGCTCTACTACATATCATTGATGACATTTCAGAATTTGCATGGGAAATTGGTTAACTCTTGTCTATTTATGCAAGCAATACTCAGGTCATCTCGGTTCAATTATACCTAGATGCTTGTATTAACTTGCTATATCAAAAATCATGAAAGCAATACTCAGATCATCACTGGTGCTAACATACCCTTTGATGTTTGTATTAACTTTCAACATTTCAATGCTCTATGATGATATAAAAAGCATAAATAAGCTCTCCAAATGGCAATATTGTACGAATATCTTGCATGGTTAGTATAGATTGTATTCATCTTAGAATCTGCATTTTTGCATTTATAAGATTTTCCCAAAAGCTGGCAAAGTATCAATGGTTCATATCTTTTCGCATACATGAATAAGTATATTTTGACATTCACAAAAACATCATTTCATACTTTTTTCATACATATTTGCATCAGAAAATCATAAAATCAAAAGCGTACATCATAATCAAAACATTTATAAGCATTCATAAATTATATCATCCATCATATTCATATAATCATTCATCAATATATTTCATTCATCTTATAAATCATGCATACATATAGATCATAAGCATAAAATTGAGAAACCATCATATCATAACACATCATGCATATAGAAAATAGACGCATTTATCTCATCATAAATCATCGCTGCATTTCATATATCTCAAAAATGAATGTCAAAATGTACAAGGATGTCAACTACACATGATATAACATCATCAAAAATGAGATCATATCAGGGTGTATACAAATGTCTCAACAGAGTATC
>VDFB02047898.1:0-40108 GCA_007258455.2 Sequoia sempervirens | reverse complement strand
CAAAGTTCATTACATTCCAAGATCTACCTTAAGCTATAAAAATTCTTCAAAGGAACTCAACTTTGATACCAATTGTTGGACTCAAGCAACACTTAGAGGGGGGGTGAGTTAGTGTTGAACAATTTCAACCTTTATTGATCTGTCCTTTCTAGTGCTTTAAACATTTAATCAAAAGAAAGATGCATGCACATGAAACAATAAGCCACAACACCATAACACAATGATTTTTACGTCGAAACCCTTTTAGGGGAAAAATCACGGTGGAGGTTAGTCCACAATTTGAGTACTCAAATATAGTGTTTTACAAAGTTGGATGGAACTTGCATTCAGGCACACTTCCTAGAGCTCACTGCTCAAAATCAGGAAGGCTCACTTCCTTACAAAAGATTTGGATTACAAAAAAATATTGAACTGAACAGATAACATCTACAAATGTTTGATTATAGTTTTGGTTAGGCTCATAGATCAGATTTTGGACCTTTTGTTTGATTTTGCACTTCACTCTACTCTGCCTTAATTCATTTCACAAAAATCCTCTTCTGCACAAGTAAAATGTTCTCAACTAATCTTTTGATATTCACACACACATCAACATATATCAAACACACACACACACACACACCAAAATGAATTAACGATCTCACATATATATCCACTACCAAAAATTCAATCGCTATATGTTGGCTTCAATGAAATATAAAATATCTCCCAACTGTCGTCTCGAATCATGAATAACATTTAATGCACATCCACCAAAGTCGGCCAAAACATAGCTAAGACCCAAAACGAAATATTTGAACATAAAAATACTTTAAACAATTCCATCTTAAATTCCACAACACCAACATTTGCTTAGTCGACCTTCATATACTGATAAATAGAAAATTGAACAACTGGATCTCCTAACTCATACACTAGATGATGCAATAGCACAAAACTCGAGAGTAAGAAATCTCATATGCCCAATGACCTTTCCTGAGATCCACAACCAAAATTGATAACCTAGTAATGCAAACCACTTGACAAATTCAAGCTTCAACCGGATACCCTATTCTTCACTCTGTCTTCTGGTATAGTCAAATACTACAGTGCAGACCAGATCAATGACTTCAATTTCCATCAATGACAACACAAGAAGCTATATTCCAACAACTTTATTTATCCTTATTTACATCTTAATTGGTCCTATTTTGCATCAAAAAGCCTAATAAACTATATCTTTTTATGGCTAATCTCGACAAACATCAAAGGGGATGTAAGATGGGTTAAAAGAAATCCTAGCCTAGATAAAGTGACAACCAACACTTCTAAGCTACAAACCACATCCAAACAAGAGAAAACAAATAATGAGTAATAAAAATCAAATTCTTTCAAATCAAAACACTCCCCATTGTAGTTGCTTCACTTCCCTTGTCTCTCCTATTTCTCCTTTTTCCAATATTGCCCTCAGATTTGTTGTTGAAGTTGCACAAATACCTGCAAATAGCAAGAAATAAAGTTGGAGATAATGGATGTTAGAACAAAAATAGTAGAGGAAGGCTGCTTTTATAGACAACCATTTGAACAGATGATCGAGATCGATCTTCTAGAAAGATTCCAAGATCGACGAACAAGGATGGATGAGAGGGAGGTTACGAAACAAATGGTCAAGATCAGACTTCTAGAAAGATGCCAAGATCAACAGATGAGAATTAATGCAACTAGAATATGCCATTCATGGGAGGGATATGACGCTGACGACTATGACAGAAATGAAGGCTATTACAAAAATTAACGAACAAGGGATCTTTGACCAAACGAGGCATAAATAATTTATTCAAATAATTTATTCGAAAAAGGGAAAATGGAGGAAATGGATAAGTGGAGGATAAATAATTCACTTGAATTATTTATTTGAGAAAATTGAAAAATGAGCATTTAATTAAAATGATTATTCAACCATTTTAATTAAATGAGAGGAAAATGGAAAAAGGGACATTAAATAATTAACTTAGATTAATTATTTAATAGGGAAAATTACCATGAATAGATAAATGATTAATGGAAATTACTTAGCCATAAACGAAAAGTGATAAATAAATAATTAAATAAATAATAATTTATTTAATTATTGAAGAAGAGGGGGAATTAGTGATACAATTTATTTAATTGATTAGGGTAGAATAGAGATTAGAAAGTGAATTAATTAAATAATTAAAAATGATCTAATTAATAGAGGAATATGATCAAGAATAATCAAATAATTAAAATTATTTTTTATTCAATTATTAGAGGACAACGACCATGAAAAATGATGCTCGCAGACTCGGGAGATTTTTCAATGTCTACATTTTGCCCCTCTTTGACATAATGTAGTTCATCACGTTGTGTCAATGAAATTCAATCAAAGGAATTCCCTAGGATGCCCCGGTGAAATCAGGGTACAGGTATGCCCCTTCGAGGAAATTTGACAAATTTGCAAAAAATTCAAAAAATTTGGAAAATTATCCAAATAAGACAAAATGATAGCCAAGAATCTAATGGTGAAGAAAAAATTGAGTTTCAAGATCAATAAAAAGGTCAAATTCTAGACCAAAGGCATGAAAAGGTGCATCTAATAGGCAAGCCCAGTCAAAACCCTAATGTGGGACCTATAAATAGCAATCTAAGTTTGGAAAAGGGTCATTTTCACATTCCAAATTTAGAAATTGTGAGAGATCTGAGTGATTCTCTCGTGAGGATGTCTCCAGTTCTAGAGGATGCTCACCACACATACCACATCCAAAGGTACTGCCCACCTGAAGGAGCACCCACCCTGGTATGTACTAGCAAACCATCCTTTAATTTTTTCATTTTGCATGCATTTAGGCTAGGAAATAATTTAGCAGGCAATTATGTCACATGACATGTGACACAATTGTCATTGTGTTCGATGTAGATGATTAGCGATTCGTCACAATCATCACAGTGCGACACAATTTTAATAGGTTAGGAGAAGGGGCATTTGCGTTGCGACACACAAATTTGTGTGATGCGACTAACTTTCTAGGTTGCATTTGTGGTCAGGAGTGATGTATATGACTTGTTGAGATGCATGTGCAATACGAAATTATGCATGTGTTAAGCGAGTGACACAATCATAGTTGCAGGCTGGTGGAAAAAATGTGTGATGCATATGTTAAAACTGTGATGCAATTGCCTAGTTAAAATTTTTCCCTAGATTAGGAAACTTTGACTTAGTCAACTTAGGTCCAAATAGGTCAAATGAAGGTTTCAGATTGATGTGATGACTGATGCAATGACCTCGGGTTACTTTGCCTCCTATTTACTCATGAGAGTCGCAACCAAATGTGTTCTGACTATTGTGAGATGGGGTTTCTTAAATTCTAGCCTAGAATAGTGACAATTAACACCTCTAGACTAATAAGATCTCATCAACAAGAGAATACAAAATAATGGAGAGAGCTAGAAATACAAAGCATAAAATAAATTACTCCCCATATTGGTTGATTCTCTTCCCTTTCTCTCCTTCTTATTCTTATGCAACTTTTCCCTCATATTTGTTGGACTACTTGTGCAAAACTTGCAAATAGTAAGCAAGAAAGTTGGAGAAGATTAGCTATTAAGGTGAAAATGGAGGAGGAAGGTTGCTTTTATAGACAACCTTTCAAATGGATGACTGATATTGATCCTCTAGAAAGATTCCAAGATCAATGGTGGAGGATGCATGAGAGGGAGGTTACAAAATGGATGGTTTAGATTAATTCTCTAGAAGGATTCCAAGATCAATGGACCAGAATTGATGCACCAAGAATATGATATTCTTGGAGGAATCATGATAGGTATGACGCCTGATGGCTATGATTTCTGATGGCTATGACACTTGACGACTATGATAGCAATGAAGGCTATGACATGGGTTAATGATAGGGCATCTTTGACCAGGCGATGCATAAATAATTTATTTTAAATTATTTATTCGAAAATGGAGGAAAATGGAGGAAAGGGACAAGTGGAAAATAAATTATTTATTCAAATTATTTATTTAGAGAAAATGAAAAGAGGAGCACTTAGTTAAATTCAATAATTTAATTAAATGGGGAGATATAAATTAGACATTAAATAATTAATTTTATTAATTATTTAATAGGGGAAGATGACAAGGGATAGTTAAATAATTTTGATAATTATTTAACTACAGAAGAATTAAAAGACCATGAATAGATGCATAATTAATGGTAATTATTTAACTATAGATGAAAGGTGATAAAGGAGTAATTAAATAAATAATATAATTTATTTAACTATTGAAGAAGAGGGGGAATTAGTGACGCGATTGATTTATTTAATCAATCAGGATAGAAATGAGATGGTGAATTAATTAAATAATTAAAATTATTTAATTAATAGAAGAATACGATCAAACATAATTGAATAATTAAAATTATTCAATTATCGAAGGACGATGACCAAGAAAAATGGCGCTAGCAGACTTAGGACATTTTTTAGTGTCTACAACTATGAGACCAGTTGAGTGATGCGAAGAGACATTCATTACTGGAGCTTAGTTCATTTTACATCACATATATGCCTGTGATTAAGACAAACTTAGGGATGCTAATAGTGTTGGTTGAGCGGTGGCACTCAGAGATGAGTAGCTTTCACTTGCTGACAAGGGAGGCAACAATCACCTTGGAGTATGTGTACAGGATTCTATGACTATCGATTCATGGGGAGCGGGTATGTTATGACCCTGCACGAGGACTCTAGGAATTGTATGAGTATTACAAGTGTGACAACGATGTAGAGATGGGCATCCAAGGGTATGATATCAGATGGGAGACCTTGGATGAGACATATGATAGGTTCGACTATGTTCTTTGTGCATTGATAGCAAGAGTTTTTATTCCTGACTGTAATGGGCATGGTTTCCTGATAGGTTGGGGAGAGGTGCTCGAATCAATGATTGACTCTCACACAATATATGTGTGGGGGCCATATCTGTTCAAGGCCATGTTCTACTTTTTTCTTCATGACATCGCTTACAGAGGAGGAAAGAGTTTGAGCTGTGGCGTGACATTGTTGACAGTTTGGGCATGGGAGCACATAGCAGTGTTCCAACCTCTGATGGTTCGACAACTAGTGGGTAGTGCTCCATATGCGTATATGTATCAGGGGGCCCTGACAGAGCCACATATTGGTGATATGGGGTACTAGAGGCATGGTTTAGACACATTGGTCAGCTTCATTTGGAGGCCATACATCACTTTTCAGTTATGGATTGATGAGGATGATCACATGCCATGGTTTCGACAACCGAGATACCTAATTAGGCAGACAATGTAGAGTTGACATATTATTGAGATGTACCTGCCAGAGAGAGTTCGGAGGCAGTTTGGGGAGAGACAGGATGTCCTTGTTGGTACAGTCGAGTATGGGCGGTCTTTGAGAGAGGTGTATCCTTGGGGACCCTAGATTATGATCACAACAGTTGAGTAGGAGATTGATGCCATGTAGGCATTGGATTGGGAGTGGAGAGGAGAGGATGTAGATGTAGGGATGACACCAAAGTATGATGCCTAGTGGTTGATACACAAACCCGTTTCACTTACAGATCCACAACAGCTAGTACCAGTAGAGTGTAGAGGAAGGGGCTTGAGAGGCTGGTGAGGAGATAGGGGGAGGAGGGGTGGAGGGAGAGGATATGGTGACAGGGGAGACAAAGAAGGACGAGAGGATGATGGAGGGATGGATGGGGAGGATGAAGCAGATACCATCACTGGAGGAGGGATGTAGGATGATGGGTGGCTAGCAAGCTACCACCTATCAGGGAGGAGGCAGAGATGGAGGACGATGAACCGAAGGTGAGGGCGGTGGTGGAGGTGTTAGTGTAGGAAAGAGAGCAGCATGCAGAGATGCCTGCATTGGAGGAGGCACAACCAGATGTTGAGGCTATGGAGGTTGAGGCTAGGGGAGAGGGTGGATAGGAGGAGTAGGTGGAGGAGGAGCAAGAGATGGATGAGGTAGAGAGAGTCCTCCGTGAGAGGATTATCATGGGAATAGAGGAGGTGGGACATGAGGATCAAGCAGATGAGGGGCCAACGGATCACAGGCTAGTTGCATTATAGATTCGGGTGCAGGTCTTGGAGGAAGAGCTGTAAAAAGTTACTGCAGAGAGAGAGATGACCTTAAGACTGAGAGGGATGCTTTCCAGGTGGAGAGGGACCTAGCAGTTATTAGCTGACAATAGAAAAATCAACGGATGATCGAGTTTATAGCTACATGTAGTGGGTCTATTGTTGACGTGGTATGTGAGTATGCATGGGCTAGTAGGGCCATACAGTATTACCAGGACTTATATGAGAGGGTGGTAGCTCTCGAGAGGAGATAGCCCACATTTTCTAAGATTGATAGTGGTTCACAGGGCAGATCATGCAGCAGGACCCACAAAAGATGAACACAGAGTAGGTCCGAGGGTGAGACATCAGATGCCATACATGACACTCCATATGACATGCTTCCTACCACAAAGCACAAACCCAAAGATGCAGCATGTAGGGAGGATGCCCCAAGGATAGGAGATCAGGGAAATTTTAGGTAGAGCCACTTGCTATGTTTGATGTTATATGAACACTGATATCTTTTGATCGAGCTTGTGAGCTCCACTTTTATTGGACACATCTTGACATTGTACCTATGACACTTATTTTTTTGAGTGATATGTATGATATGATTTTGGTAGAAATTGATGATATGCATTTTTATTTGTTTATGTTTGCTATGTGATGGATGCTCATGCTATGATTATGGATGCATTCTATATGGTGATGTGATGATTTGGGTATGCTTTATGATTATGCATTTATGATTATGTTGTTTATGATATGTATGAATGGTAAATGCAGTATGGATGACCTGATTTGATAGATGCGATATGATGATGTGATGCATTTATGATTGTGGATGTTTTAAATTTTTTTATGCTTTTTATAATGTGTATGGATGCATTTTATATGGTGGTTTATGTGTATTATTAACCTAATTTGACAACTGCAATGTGATATGAAAATGTATTCATGACATGTATGGATGATGACCGAATGTTATGAATATAATGTGATATGTGGATGCAATTTAATGTTAATGCGAAGCGAATTAATGTAAAATATGATATGTGATGTGATATGCCTTATTATTACTAGGATGTAATGTGTATGGAATACAATGTGATGTTATATGAAATGTAATACAAATGGATTATGATGTAAAATGTGATATGATATGGAATGCAATGCTATTTGATATGGGATGTAATGATATGATGAAATGTATAATGTAATGAAATACTAAGGTGATAATGCTAATATAATGATAAGATATGAATTCTATATGGATGTACTTTGTGTATTTGTATTTTTTTATGTAAATATAGGTGACCTAATATGAGAATGTTGTTTTTGATGATGGTGCTTTCTATGAGAATATCTAACATGATTATGCATGCAATATTTTTTTGTGTGTCACAGGACATCAAGATGCAGATGGAAGAATTGTTAGCATGGAAGAGGTGGAAGAGATGGACGTTAGCGTGAAAAAGGAAAGGAAGATAGAGATGGAAAGTCAGATGAGAAAATAATGAGGGAACCAACTTTCGTGCTGACATTTTTTATATTTATCATCATCAAGCATCAAAGGTGTCATAAATGGAACACAAAAACCATGGTATGACATAGACCAAGGTGTGCAAGTTGACCATTTGTGAGAGACAAGCAGTCAAAATACAAGGAATTCCCCAGCTCATACTAAGGACCCAATTATCTCAGTCTTTTTTCCGAGACACACCATAGACAACAAGCAAAGGAAAGAGGTCATGATCCATCATCGCCCCTCTAAATATTTTTTCATAGGACATCCTTGAGGCAACTAGTAACATGACCCAATACCAATCAAAAGATAAAACAAATACAAACCAACAAAGTGTTTTCTAGAGAGACAGTGTTTGCCAATGATACTGATAAGATTGTTTGACATGATTGATTAGGTTGACCAAGATGATCGAGTTTGGTTGATAAGTTGACAAGGATTGATTGGTAAGTTGCACAAGTGTTTGATGAATTGATTCAATTGACCACGCCTAGTTTCAGGAAGGACACATTCTGATTAAGGAAAGATTGATTGACCAAGATGACAAGATTGATTGATTTGATAAAGATTGATTGATAAGGTTGATTGATGATTGATTTATTTGAAAAAGGTTGATTAATTGACCAGGCGATGTGATGATACCCAATTTCATAAAAGACATATCTTGTTTAAGGCAAGGGACACATCTTATAAAGTTGACCAAGTGATAAGGGTTGACAAGACACCTAACTACAAGAAAGACACATCCTGCTTAAGGTAAATGATCAAATTGACAAAGTCTAATCTCAGGAAGGACACATCTTGATAAAAGACAAAGATAGGGCTGAATGATACAAATGACATAATGCCCCATTCCAATATAGGACCAGTGAGGATAAGATGATTGATCGATGTGAAGATTGATTGCAGATCAGAAATTTGTTGGTTATGTTTGTCTCTTGATTTATCATTTGGTTCGAATGATGATTGCCCGTGGACACAAACCCTAAAGGACTAACCTAGGCGGTCTCGGGGGCTCATTGATTGATGGCCTTTCCTACGTTATACACGTAGAGACCTCGTTGTTCAACACAACTTGAATTTTCCTTATTCAACAAAAGACTGAGTCATGATTTACTTGGACAACCTAAAAGGACTGACCTAATATCTCGGGGGCTCATTTGAGATGAGCCTTGCCTACACAGAAAATGCACAAACAAAACATAATTCGACCACTCTAACACAAACTAACTCAGACTCGAACTCGACTCTATTTTTGGATTTTGGAGTTTTTTTATGTTTTTGGGTTTTTGAAGGTTTTCTATTTTTTTTGGATTTTGATGATTTTTTGAATTTTTTTTTTGGATTTTGATGTTTTATGATTGTTTTGGATTTTGAAGATTTTATGATTTTTTTTGGATTTTGAAGATTTTATGTTTTTTTTGGATTTAGAAGATTTTATGATTTTTTGGATTTTGAAGATTTTATGACTTTTTTATTTTGATGTTTTAAAAGGATAATACCATGTGTTATTTCCCATGAAGATGTAAGTCAAGGAATTTCCCTCGGTCAGGTGTAGGACCAATTTATTGTGTGCAAGGGATAGCAGTAAATGCAAGGGATGATCAACAAGACTAAGGATACTAGATGTCGGTGGTTCTTAGACCATGGAAAGGATGATGAATCTTTATTATGACAAGTTACATGTGCAAATGGATGAGTGGAAAGGATGAAAGAAAAAATAGAGTGACAATAGACAAAGGAGCATAGATTGACGACACATGGCACTCGTTTACCAAGTTTTCACTATGGTACTTATCCAAAGCGCCACCGAAGTGGTTTTCACTTTTGAATGAATTATTTCTCTTTACTATTTTATTTTATATTGATTTTTTTTATTTTTTTTATTTTTTTGTATTTTTGACTTTTTAAGGGGATACTCTGAGAATCAAGTGTAATACTTGTAGAGGTGCATACTGTTGATAGGTTCAGACAATGGTTCTCCTTCAAGAGTAGAAAGATGATAAGCACCTGATCTATATGATGATGTGAAAATATAAGGGCCCAACCAGTTTTATTCAAACTTTTTGGGCTTCTCTCATTCTACTTGAATCTTTTGATTTTCTTTCAGGACTAAGTCGCCAATGTCAAAGCTTCTAGGTCGTACTTTCTTATTGTAGCTCCGTCAAAGGTGATTCTAGTATGCTTGCAGATGTGTTAAAGCATTCTATCTCTTTTCATCTAATAATTCTAGCTCATGTAGACATGATACACGATATTATTCTTGATCAATCAAGCCTTGCATAGAGACTTATAGAGAGGGTAACTTGACCTCTATAGGAAGTATTGCTTCAGAACCAAAGACAAGGGAGTACGGGGTGGCTCTTGTAGGGTGCGAACACTGGTACGATAAACCCATAAAGCAGGATTGAGTTGTAGGTTCCAGTCACGACCAACGTCAATGACAGTCTTGTTTAATATTTTTAGGATAGTCTTATTGGATGCCTTAGGTTGGCAATTACCTTAGGGGTAATATTGAGTAGAAAAATGGTGTTGGATATGGAATTTTTCACAAAGGTCATGGACATCCCAATTTTTGAAAGGTCGACCATTATGTGTGATGATGAACTGTGGAATACCATAGTGGTAGATGATATAATTTAGGATGATCTTGGTTATCTACTTTCTAGTAATGTAGGTTAGTGGGATGGCTTCGATCCATTTTTTAAAGTACTCAGTAGCAACAAGGATAAACTTATGTCCATTAGCAGAGGTGGGATGGATCTTTCCTACGAGGTCGAGTCCCCATTGAGAAAATGGCCAAGGCAAAGTAAGCGGTTGAAGTTCCTAAGCTGGTACATGTATAAGATCTCCATGAATCTGACACTGGTGACATTTCTTCACAAAATGATAAGCATCACGTTCCATTGTAGGCCAATAATATCTAGTTCTCATGAGATTTTTGGTTAAGGTTGGACCAATAGAGTGAGCTCCACATATACCATGATGTACCTCTTGTAAGTTTGTTTGTGCTTCATTTGAGTTGAGACATCAGAGGAGGGTACTATCTAAAATACAACGATAAAGGGTATCTTTGATGATGACATATTTAGACGCTTGTCAGATAAAGGTTTTGTGTTGGTTAAGGGACAATTCAAGAGGGATAATTTGGTCATGCAAATAGGTGTAGATGTATTTGTACCAACGTGAATGGAGACCAACAAGTTCACAAACAAGTTTGGTTTTGGGGACATCGAATGTAGGGATCAATAGTTGTTCCACCAAGAACTCATATTGCGAGGCATTGTTAGGAATATCCAAGAGAGATGCAATTGTAACCATTGCATCAACTTATTTGTTCTAGATTCTTGGAATATGCTTGAAGGAGATATTTTTAAAATATAGTTTGAAGCTATCCACTATATGCTTGTAGGGCATCAATTTTTCATCCTTGGTGTCATATTCATCATTAACTTGTCTTATCACTAATTGGGAGTCACCATAGACTTGAAGATCCTTGATTTTCCATTTTATTGCCATTCAGAGTCTTGTCAATAATGCTTCATACTCAGCCATGTTGTTTGTGCACAAGAATTCTATTCGGAATTACTTAGGAATGGCATCTCCTTGAGGTGTGATGAACAAAATATCAGCTCTTGAACCATGACTTGTGTAAGATCCATCAAAGTATAGCTTCTATGTTGTTGGTGTGTTTATGACAAAGATCGATTTTTTGGGGAAATCAAATATCAAAGGATGATCTACTTTCAGTGGCACATTTGCGAGTTGGTCAGCTATCACTTGTCCCTTTATTGCTTTTCAGTCAACGTACTCAATGTCATATTCACTCAGAATCATAACCCACTTAGCTAGTCTTCATGTCAGTGCTGCTTTGCTGAGAAGATATTTCAAAGGATTAATTTTGGCAATCATTTTTGTCTTGTGATTCAACATGTAGTGTCTTAATTTTTGTGCTACAAAGACCACTGCTAGACATGCTCATTCAATAGGGCTATATTTTAGCTCATATCCGACTAAAGTGTGATTGATACAATATATTGCTCTTTCCTTGCCATCATTACCATTTTGTGATAAGAGTGCCCCTAGTGCTGTTGTAGTAGCTGTCACATATAGTATCAGATGTATTTCGTCAATTGGAGGCATGAGAACTAGTGGAGTTAAAAGATAGTTCTTGATCTGATCAAATGCCTCTTGACACTTTTTTCTCTAGTTGAAGGGAATGCCTTTTCTTAACAAATGTTGAAATGGGTGGATCTTGTCTGCTAATTGACAATGAACCTTCATATGGATTGTAGTCGTCCTTGTAATATTCTCAATTGACTGGTGTTGGTTGGTGGTAGCATTTCCAAGATGTCTTTTACTTTGGCGGGATCAACTTCTATTCCTCTATGTGAGACAATATTGTATACATCTAAAAATGGTCACAGTTAATCAAGCTTGATAATTAGTTAAATATGAATTATTTAATTAATCTTCTAAAGTCATCTACATATAAATAAATTTAATTATTTATTTATATTGTTCACTTTTATAATTCTTCTACCTTAATTAAATAAATAACTTTATTTAATTATTACCATCTTCCATCTTCCTCTTAATTAAATTAAATAAATTTTATAATTTATTTATATTAATTATCATGTGATTCTAAATTTGAATTTTTGAATTCAAATAATGGAATATTCTTCCAAACACTTTCTTCATCTCACAGTTAAATTAAATATTACAAATATTTAATTTAACACCTTTTCTCACTCCATGCATAATTAAATATTTTAAATATTTAATTACCTTCCATTTTCATCTCTCACACATAATTAAATATTTTAAATATTTAATTACCTTCCATTCTCATCTCTCACACATAATTAAATATTTTAAATATTTAATTACCTTCCATTTTCATCTCTCACACATAATTAAATATTAATTATTTAATTATGAAATCTTCTAAATTCATCATCACATGTAATTAAATAAATTTATTTATTTAATTATGAGATTTATCTCCAACTCACTCCTCAAATGGAAACTTTCCTTTAGTTCTGAATGGGAAAAATTGTGTAGGAGGAAACCTTCCATCTCTCTCAACTTTCAAAAATATCTAACCGTTCATCTTGACAAGCTTGATTTCAACCGTTGATCACATCAGCCAATCAAAATCTTTTGAAAACTCTATAAATACCCCTGCGAATCCAAGCATCGGTTACACACACATTAGAGACATGCATTAGAGATTAGTTGCATTCAGGAAATTAGCATTTTAGCATTATCATAAATTAGCATAATCATATCTTAGCATAGTGTTCAATCTTGTTCTCTAGGAAGACCGTTTGTTGAGCCTAGCACACAATCTGAGAGCAAGATGGAATCGACAAAATCACTGGAGATAGAGGACGATAGGACGACATCAAGGACAAAAGATTGAGTTTTCACTCCTTTTATTTGATCTTTTGTTTTGATATAATGTCTTATTGGTGTGTTTGATTTGTTTTTAATCTACACTTGATACACTTAAAATTGACCACACATTTTTTTGGCACCCACCGTGGGACATTTGCCCTATTTTTAACATCTATTTGTAGGTTTTTTGAGAGAGTTTCGCGTTCTAGAGTTCACCTTTATGAAAAAATTCACGTTTTAGCTCATTCGTGGGTTTCCTTAGCGCATCTAGGGCTTCTTTCAAAACTTCTGCAGGTCTTTTAGTGCATCCAAGAACTGTTTCAGCGCATCCAACAATTTCTTTAATGCATCTAGGGGACAAAATAGCGCATCCATTTAGCTCACTTCTTTTAAAATTTTCTAAAAAAATTTGCATTCTTAGATTAGCACATTTAGGATTTCTTTTAGCGCATTTAAGGTTTTCTGCAGTGCTTATGAGGTTTGTTTTAGCTCATTGACTATTTTTTTTAGCGCATATGTATGATCTTTTAGCACATGCAGGTTGTAATTAAACAAGGTTCTAGGTCTAACACCTTCCATAGACAGGACCTTTTCTAGCTTAAAAAAAGAAGCAACCCTAGGGTAGACAACAATTTAAAATGAAGCAATCCTAGGGTAGTAACCACACATTGATTTTGCGGTTAAAATGAATCCAATGCTTGTTGTGAAGCAACATCTTCACATAGATTAAATCATTTTCATTTGGGCTTTAAAAAGAACATTGTTTGCTTTGTCTATGGAAATAGGTCTATGCTCTCCCCTTAATTGGGTGATCAAAATACCAGACTTTCCTTTTAAATTTCTACAATTTTAATGCTTTATTACATCCTTTAGAGGGCCTGCTCTTGTGGGAAAAAGTACTCACCTAAGAGGAACGACCCAAGTGGGTTCAAACCAAAGCTAGGTTATTCCACCCCACTATAAAATTTAAAGCAAATCTCAGGAAACCCAATTTTGCTGATAGTGTGCAAGATAACCATCCCCAAAGCCTTTGTTTTAAAGGTTGAGAGGTCTCTTGAGGGAGTTTATTATTACGACACTGAATGGAAACCCTTACTAAGAACCTAGTGTAGTAGCCAACCGTGTCAGTTTCTGAACATCCTAATAATCATAGTGCAAGGGGAGGGAAGAATCTTCCCCCAAAACACTCACCATATAATTGTCAAAGACCGTTTGCTTAGGGGATCCGTTATCCACTTCCATCACTCTGAGTATGCGCCTGGAAAAGACAAAAAAATGGGCACCCCTTCGGGGGTGACACGGCTATGTGAGTCAACATAGTTCTAAGATGTGGGCTATGGTTATTATGACGACCTACTTGAGTACTAAGAGTGAGTCTGCCTGAATTGTCTGTTATGTGCAAAAACCTATGAAAACACTTTTTGAAAAAAATTTGAACATACACTTGATGTTTAGTATAGGGCTGAAAAACAACTATTTTCAGAATGTTGTGTTTTCAATCACATTAATTTAGATAAAAGATCATCCAAAATGAACATGCAAAAATTCAGCTGAAACTGTTCAAAACTATTCGGAAAATTGCATCAGAAAACTGTTTTAGCGCATATAGAGCATACTGTAGCATATCTGAGGTATGTTGTAGCACATTTGACTATTTCTTTAGCACATCTTCATGTTTCTACAATGCATATAGGACATAGAGTAGTGCATCTGTCACTTTCCAAAATTTTTACTTTTGACAGATCTGAGCTTGTAACATCCTTGGTCCAGTAGCATTTTGACATTTCTCTCATGCTTAGAAAGTGGAAATCAACCAAATTTTTCAGGAAATCAATTGTCAATAGGATCAAGAAACCCAAGAAACATTTAGGTTACATGAAAACCTTGCAATGAAGAAAGTTTTTGTATAAAAGTCAAAACATCTTGCTCCATTACCACGAGTTTCTCCATAGGTACCAAGATTTTGTTAGGTGATTTACCAACGAGTATGTTGTAGAGCCTTTATATTCCTGAGCCTATTTCTAGAGAAGAGCTATGTCACAATGACAAAATCACAATCAACCTCTCAAATTCTATTATCTACCACAACCTTCCATTGAATATCCAACACATCCCATCCAAATCCTGTAGTGAGTTTAATTTGTAAGGAAAATTAGATGCGGAAAACAATTCTCCTAAAGTCAATAACTCAGGAAAGAATGCAGATACACTTTAAAATTTACAATTACAGTCAAGTTAAGATGCTCTATGAAATAGATTATAGAAACAGAGTATTAGACAAACACACATGAACACCAGATATACGTGGGAAAACCCTTACGAGAGAAAAACCCACCACACCAAGAGAAATCACTTTGTATTACAGTAATCGAAATTACATACAATTCTAGACTTATCTTTCTGGTGTCATTATATAGCAGCATTCATCATGAACATTCTTCAAACAGAAAACATCCAAGTTATAACCTTTACAGATTTTAAATCCTTTATTGATACAATTTTTAATTCTTCACACTTCATTATTGATCGAACTACTATCCAACCCCCAAGCGTTTGCAACCTCCAACTATATCCATGGTGTTCCCTTACTGTTGAGCTTTCTCACAGAACTGTCTCAATGAACCAACTGCTAATGATTCACTTTCGGCTTCCTTTATTCGTCCACGAGATTCCACGTATGACAGTCAAACAGTCAACATAATTCGTAATGCACTGGCATCTCGGTGAGACACTAACAGTGTCTCGTCGATGCCACATATACTTCATATCGATGTCGCCAAGAGCCTCTGTAGTTGCCAAGATTCTCCCTGATGCACGATTGAATGGCCTGTCGGCCAGAGGTCTCCCGAGCGCTATAAGGTCACAACGAATACATCATGCTACAGTGATAGACTCCACAGTGTAACCTTTCGGCAAGACAATGGAAAGGTCACAGCGACCTGTTCAGAACTAAATAAAACAAACCTGCTAGTCGGCCAGACAATTAGAATGTCACACCGACTTGACTCTAATGGAGGTTTCAGCCTGTAATGTTTGAGGCACATATTTCCAACAATCTCCCACTTGACGAAGATCATACTGAGGCACCTCGAGCATAAATAACTTAGAAAATCATGGGCACTAAGGCCCATTGGTAACACACCACGAACTATGCGTGCTCACCGGCCGTCAATGCATCTACAACATTCTCCGAGTATTTTCCAAATTGACCTTTCCATCCTCAACCATATCTCATACAAAGTGGTGCTGTACATCAATATGTTTTGTCCTAGCATGAAAGTTGGATTCTTTGCCGACAAATGGCACTCACTGTCACATAAAATTGTTATTTCTGCATCAAAACCAATGTTAGAACACAAATGTTTCAACCATACAACTTCTTTACAAGCATGGTAGCTGCCATGTATTTAGCCTCTATAGTGGACAAAGCAACTCTTGCGCTTGCTCATCAACTCAACGCACCACCATTCAACATGGCATATCCGGTGGATCTCCTACTATCAATGTCCCCTGCCCAATCAGAATCTACATATCCATGAATGCTGAGAGTCCTCTGTGATTCAACCGAATTCCCATGGTAACACAATGCAAAATGTGAAGTTCCCTTCAAATATCTAAATACTCTCTTCATAGCATCCCAATGTATTCTACCTGGATTTTCCATAAATCGACTAAGTACTCCCACTTGCTTGGGCAATGTCTGGCCTTGTACAGAACATTGCATACATGAGACTGCCTACTGCACTAGCATAAGGTACACTGGTCATGTCCTCCATCTCAGTAGGAGATTTTGGACAGTCCTCAACAGATAGCTTCATTCCCTACATGACTGGAACAACTAATTGCTTGCAATCATTCATACAAAATCTCTCTAGAACAGTCCTTATATACTTACTCTAAATGAGCCAAAGTTTTCTATGTTTCTTGTCCCTAGATATCTCCATCCCCAGAATATACCTAGTTGCACCAAGATCCTTCATTTCAAACTTAGCAGACAACTAAGACTTAAGATCAGAAATCATTAGCTTGCTATTTCCTATGAATAGCATATCATCAACATAAAGAGCAATAACAAGCACTTGATCACTTTCAGCTTTATAGTATACACAGTGATCTGATTTTGATCTCTCAAAGCCTAAAGATAATAAATAATTATCAAATTTCTAGTACCACATTCTAGGTGACTGCTTTAACCCATACAAAGACTTCTTTAATTTGCATACCAGTTTTTCCTTACCTTTCTCAACAAAGTGCTCAGGCTGGGACATATAGATTTCTTCTTCAAGATCACCATGAAGAAATGTTGTCTTCACATCCATTTGTTCAACCTCTAATTCATACATTGCTGCAAGTGACAATAGAAATCTAATGGACGTCAGCTTTGCTACAGGAGAAAAGATTTCCCCATAATCAATTCCCTCTACCTGAGAATATGGTGCAGGAGCACACCTAGGCTAACCTCCATAGTTAGGATATTTTGGGCTTGTATCTGACATTAGCCAAGTCAGAGTAATTGTATTTTTTTTTTGGACCTTAGAAGGTCATTGATGTGGCTAGGTGAGTTAGTCATTAGGACTAAGGTCACCAAAGTTAGTCGTTGTTAATAGTTTTTACATTTTTTAGCCTTAGTAGCTTAAGTGGGATTTGAATCTTAAATGTGTTCTAAACACATGAATGATGTTAGAAAGATTCCATGAGGCCTTTAATAGAGTTGGTTAGTTGAAATATAGGAGATAAAGGTCCTAAGAGTTAGGAAGGTGGCATAATGACAAAGTAGCCAAATGTTGTTACAAAATTATCATGACAACATTTGCCATTATGGAAAATGTTGCATGCAACTCGGTTACATAGGATCCCCTAAAGGATAGGAGTGGGGGATCGACCAACATACCCTAAAAACAAGGTGAATGGCATCTAAGATGGAGGAGGCTCAAATTCAAGAAAGGGGAGATTGTAATCAAAGTTTTTTTGGAATAGAAGATAGCTCTGCAATTTCTATTTTTTTGTGAACTCCGAGTGTTATTGAGTGACAGTGATACTAAGTGAATTGGATGTTTTGATTTAGTGTTAGAGTCGTGTTCATAGGATAGTTCTAAACTTTTTCCATTATGTAAGTAAGTTGATTTAAGCAGTTTTAGTGTCTTGAATAGATAGGTTAAGGTTTATGGTTTTACTGGTCCTGTCCTGACCAGATTGTCTTTTTATGGCTCCCCCATGAAATCTAGTCACAGGATTTTCCTGAGGATAGATGGATGTGCTAGGGGAGCCATTGGTATGTACATATGTAGAGTTAGGAGTCATGGAGAGTGGAACAACTGTGTTTAATGTCAAGCCCTAGGCGAGCTTAGAGTGCCTGGTTAGAGGTTTGATAGTAATGAATTAAAGAATTTAGGCAGGGGATTGAGGTACAGTACATAACAAGTACAGTTCTAGGTAGGGTATAGACATATCCTAAAATTCTAGAAGGATTGAGGTTCTATCAATCCATTTGACTAAGTTTTGAGTGGGAAATCAGTGAGGTCCTTGTAAATAGGCCTTTTTAACCCGATTTAACCTAGATAATAGGAAACTAGAGTACGGAGGACTTAGGAGTCTAGAATCTTTTGAATCCTTCAGAAAATCCAAAAGGGTATTCAAATGTGGAACTAGTTTTTCAAGTTGTTTGGAAAGTTTGAGCAGGAATGAAGTAAAGGCTTCTGTCAAGTGCTACAAGGAATTAGGCCCCCTCAAGACCAATTCTTGAAACCGGTAGGAAAGGAGTTTGGGGATCCTCCAAGATGGATCCATTTGGAAGTACATGGCATGTTTCCAATATGTTTGGCACCCCTGCAATCAATTCAATGTTTTGTGTGATGTTGGCACTTAGAGTCTTCTAAGTGTAGGAGAGAGTTTGCACATGACAAAGTGGTGTTAGTCCTTCAAGGTGAAGTACAAGGTGTGAGACTCTTGGAGAGGAGTTGGATCAGGACTTAGTTAATCATCTAAGCCTAACAAGGACCTAGAAGATATTAGGTTCCTAGACGAAGACAAGGAAAAGTCTTCTTAGCTAGTTGTGCAAGAAAGCCTTGGAACACTTACACCATATTGGTATCAGAGCAAAGTTTGATCAGGCTTGTGGTTGATGTTGCAACCCACAGAATCAGTAGGGGAGAATACACCAGTGGAAGATAAAACCATGGTGACTAACGCTGAGTTAGCCAAGAAGGTAGAAGAATAAGAAGAGGATAATCGGTTGCTAAGAGAAAGATTGTCCCAAATGGAGCAGCTCTTGGGTGAAGTCCAAGACAAAACTGATAAGGTCAAAGTTAAAATTGATCAAAAGGAAGAGAAAGAAGCAAGGGAAAATGAATTGGAATTGGAGGAGGAAGCTCCAACACCTGACCCTGTTCTTCCCGAAGAACCCTTCTTGAGGGCACTAAAGGCCTTAAGTGGCAAAGCTTTGGAAGGTGTGCCACTATTCAGTGGACAAATGGACCCAGATTCAGTCATGGATTGGATAGACAACATTGAGAATCACTTTGAATGTGATGGTATCTCAGAGGCCCAAAAAGTGGTGGCCAAGTCAAGGTTGAGAGGTTCAGCTCTCACATGGTGGAAGTTTGTGCAAAATGAAAGAGAGAAAGAAGGAAAGGGTCCTATAGTTACATGGAAGGGCATGGTAACTAAAGTAAAGCAGACCTACCTACCTGATGACTATGAAGTCCAGTTGCATAGGAGGAGACATAATCTTAGACAAAAAGATTTGGATGTCTAAGCATACACCGAGGAGTTCCAAAAGTTGTGCCTAAGATCAAAGGTGGTTGAAGATGAAAGCATCAAGCTAGCAAGGTACTTGAATGGACTCAAATGGTCTATTCAAGAAGACATGAGTCTAGTGAACTTCAAAACCATCCGCTAATGTCATCAAATGGCCTTGAAGATAGAGGAGAAAAGAAAAAGGAAGCAAGATCAAACCTCCAAGAGTAGAGGTAAAGGAAAAGACAGTAGAGGACAAAGAGGTGGCTATGGTGGAAGGAGTTCAGAATCAAGGGCTCAAGGAGAAGTCAAGTACTCTGAGCAGCAAGAAGGAAGCTCTAGTAGAGGTGGTAGAGGAAGAGGCTCTAACTTTAGGGGAAGAAGTGGTGGACAAGGAAGAGGCAATCACTTTGCCAATATGAAGTGTTATCACTGCAATCAAATGGGACACCCTACCTATAGGTGTCCAGAGAAGGGTAGTACTTCTCAAGGAGGTGATAAGAGAACTAATCTAGTTCATGATGAGACAAATGCAACAGAGAAACATTCTGAGGTACCATTAAATTCAGAGGAAGGTGAGAACCTCATGATGAGGAGAACTTTGATAAAAGAGTCGGTTAAGGAGGAACCAAGCCAAAGGAGGTCCCTATTTAGGATAAAGTGTAAAATGATGGGGAAAGTATGTAGAGTCATCATTGACTCAGGGTCTACTGACAATATTGTGTCAGAGGAAGCAGTCAGCAAGCTAAAGTTGACAAGGATACCCCACACCAATCCTTACAAGGTCACATGGCTCAATAAAGGCCAACATGTCTTAGTAAATGAACAAGCATGGGTGGAGTTCTCAATTGGAAGGTACAAGGACAAAGTCTTGTGTGATGTGTTACCTATGGATGCATGTCACTTGCTCCTAGGTAGACCATGGCAATTTGATCGCCAAGCTATGCATGATGGAGCGAAGAACTCTTATACTTTCAAGAAGGATAAGGTAACATTCAAAATTCAGTCACTGTTAGAGGATGCAGAGGTGAAGACAGCAGGTCCTAATCTACTCATGGTTGGTGAAAAGGAGTTCTTAGAAGCCTTGGAAGAAGGAGAAGGAGTTGGCTATGCATTAGTGTTAAGGCCAAGAGAGGTAAGTAATGACAAAGCAGCTAAGAAGCAGAGTTACCTAAAGAGATACAGAATATGTTGCAGACTTATGAAGGCATTGTAAGCAGTGGACAACCAGCAACATTACCCCCTAAAAGAGCCATAAGTCATAGGATAGACTTGATACCAGGGGCTACCCTACCAAATAAGGCAGCCTACAAGATGACCCCTCAACAAAATGAGGAAATAGCTAGACAAATACAAGAACTCCTAAACCAAGGTCTCATTAGAAAGAGCATTAGTCCATGTGTCGTACCCACTGTCCTAGCACCTAAAAAGGGAGGAGATTGGAGGCTTTGTACTGATTCAAGGGCCATAAATAGGATAACCATTAGATATAGGTTCCCTATCCCTAGGATTGAAGACCTAATGGATTGTCTAGGTGAAGCTAAGTACTATACCAAGATAGACTTAAAGAGTGGTTATCACCAAATTAGGATACATGAGGGAGATGAGTGGAAAACAGCCTTCAAAACCAATGAGGGTTTATATGAGTGGCTTGTTATGCCATTTGGGTTGTCTAATGCCCCCTCCACATTCATGAGGCTCATGAATGAAGTCCTCAAAGACTACATTGGTAAATTTGTAGTGGTATATCTTGATGATATACTGATTTATAGCAAAACAAGAGAAGAGCATCTCAAACAGATAGAGTTGGTTTGCAAGAAGCTACATGAGGAGAAATTGATGATCAACTTAGAGAAGTGTGAATTCATCAAGACAGAGCTGGTGTACCTTGGGTTTGTATTATCTCATGGCAACCTGAAAATGGACATTAGCAAAGTGAAAGCCATCCTCAATTGGCCTACTCCAAGGACAGCAACAGAGGTAAGAAGTTTTCATGGCCTTGCTCAATACTATAGGAAGTTCATAAGACAATTTAGTGCTATTTGTGCTCCTATGTTGGATACCATTAAAGGAGGGATGAAGACTAGATTTGTATGGAATGAGCAAGCTAACAAAAGTTTTGAGTTGTTGAAGGAAAAGATAGCTACCCAACCTGTTTTACTTAGTTTCCTAAATTCACAAGAAAAATTGAGTCACAAACACATGAAGTGGGTTGAATACCTGCAAGCTTATACTTTTAATATCAAGCACAAGAAAGGAGTACTCAACAAGGTGGCAGATGCCTTGAGTAGAAGAGTTCTTACCATACAAGAGATTCAGTTGAAGAGCATGGGAATAGATCATTTCAAGGATCTATATGCAGATGATGAAGATTTTGTAGACATTTATAAGGTATGTGCTGAATACAAGAATCATTTTCATAGTAGATATGCTGAATATACTTTGCAAAGTGATCTCTTGTTTAAAGGGAATTAGTTATGTGTCCCTAGAGGCTCTATTAGAGAGAATTTGATACAAGAAAAGCATAATGGTGCATTGAGTGGTCACTTTGGGATCACGAAGACTCAAGAACTTGTTCAAAGGTTCTATTATTGGCCAAGGATGAATCTAGATGTTAGGAGGTATGTGGAAAGTTGTATAGTATGTCAAAAGGCCAAGGGTACTTCTTCAAATGCAGGCCTATACCAACCACTACTTATTCCTTCTAGGCCATGGGAATGCTTGAGTATGGATTTTGTAGTTGGGTTACCCAAGACAAAACAAGGCATGGATAGTGTTTATGTAGTTGTGGACAGATTTAGTAAGATGGCTCACTTTGTGCCATGTAAGACAACCAATGATGCTAGAAAAATAGCCTCTCTTTTCTTCAAGGAGATAGTACGAATTCATTGGTTACCTATGAGCATAGTGTCATATAGAGACACCAAGTTTATGAGTCATTTTTGGAAGACTCTTTGGCAGAGATTGGGCACTAATTTATCTTTTGGATCTGCATACCATCCCCAAACTGATGGTCAGATTGAGGTTGTTAATAGAAGCCTTGGAAATATATTAAGGTACTTGACCAAGGAGTATGGTAAATGATGGGATCAGTTGATTGGACAAGCTGAATATGCCTATAAAGACATTGTGAATAGGTCAATAGGGAAGAGTCCCTTTGCAATAGTCTATGGTCTACATCCTAGAGGAGTCTATGAACTAAGAGACTTAAAGGATGGAGTTAAGGGAAGTGGATATGCTGATGATTTTGCCTATGCAATGTAGGATATTCATGACACAGTTAGGAAGACATTGATAGAAAACACCATGAAGCATAAGGCCAAGGTGGATGAGCGTAGAAGAGAAGTTTAGTTTAATGTGGGAGACTTGGTGATGATGCATCTAAATAAGTCTAGACTACTGAAGGGAGTTCCTCAAAAGTTGCAGATGAAGAGGATAGGTCCCTTTCCTATCTTGGAAAAGTATGGAAACAATGCTTTTAGAGTGGAGCTACCGGAAGACAATGGACTATCCCCTGTCTTCAACATTGCAAACCTAGTTCATTACAAAGGAACACCACCAGACATGGACCAAAGCCTCAATGAAGTCATCCATGATGTGGAAGAGCTAAAACTACCTTCTAATATAGTTAAGCAAGCTGACAGTATACTAGATACTAGGGTCTAAAAGAAGACTAGAACCAAGGAATACAAGGAACATTTGATCAAGTGGCATGGTCAACCTGATGCTGATGCAGTATAGATCAAAGAACCAGAGTTCAAGAAGTTGGGTATTGATCTCAACTTACTCAATCCAAGGGTGGATTGAATTTTTTTGTTTTGGGGAGGATGGTGTAGGAGCACACCTAGGCTAACCTCCATAGTTAGGATATTTTGGGCTTGTATTTGACATTAGCCAAGTCAGAGTAATTGTATGTTTGTTTTGGACCTTAGAAGGTCATTTTTGTGGCTAGGTGAGTTAGTCATTAGGACTAAGGTCACCAAAGTTAGTCATTGTTAATATTTTTTACTTTGCTTAGCCTTAGTAGCTTAAGTTGGGATTTGAGTCTTAAATGTGTTCTAAACACATGAATGATGTTAGAAAGATGCCATGAGGCCTTTAATGGATTTTGTTACTCAAAATATAGGAGATAGAGGTCCTAAGAGTTAGGAAGGTGGCATAATGACAAAGTTGCCAAATGTTGTTACAAAATTATCATGACAACATTTGCCATTATGGAAAATCTTGCATGCAACTCGGTTACATAGGATCCCCTAAAGGATAGGAGTGGGGGATTGACCAATATACCCTAAAAACATGGTGAATGGCATCTAATATGAAGGAGTCTCGAATTCAAGGAAGGGAGAGATTGTAATCAAAGTTTTTTTGAATAGAAGATAGCTCTGTAATTTCTATTTTTTTAATGTGAACTCTGAGTGTTATTGAGTGATAGTGATACTAAGTGAATTGGATGTTTTGATTTAGTGTTAGATTCATGTTCATAGGATAGTTATAAACTTTTTCCATTTTGCAAGTAAGTTGATTTAAGTTGTTTTAGTGTCTTGAATAGATAGGTTAAGGTTTAGGGGTTTTACTGGTCCTATCCTGACCAGCTTGTCTTTTTATGCCTCCCCCATGAAATCTAGTCACAGGATTTTCCTGAGGATAGATGGATGTGTTAGGGGAGCCATTGGTCTATACATATGTAGAGTTAGGAGTCATGGAGAGTGGAATAGCTGTGTTTAATGTCAAGCCCTAGGTGAGCTTAGAGTGCCCAGTTAGAGGTTTGACAGTAATGAATTGGAAAATTTAGGTAGGGGATTGAGTTACAGTATGGAACAAGTACAGTTCTAGGTAGGGTATAGACATATCCTAACATGCTAGAAGGATTGAGGTTCTATCAATCCATTTGACTATGTTTTGAGTGAGAAATTAGTGAGGTCCTAGTAAATAGGTCTTTTAACTTGATTTTACCTAGATAATAGGAAACCAGTGTATGGAGGACTTAGGAGTCTAGAATCTTTTGAATCCCTCAGAAAATTAAAAAGGGTATTTGAATGTGGAATTGGTTTTTCAAGATGTTTGGAAAGTTTGGGCAAGAATGAAGTAAAGGTCTCTATCAAGTGCTACAAGGAATTAGGCACCCTCAAGACCAATTCTTGAAACCGGTAGGAAAGGAGTTTGGAGATCCTCCAAGATGGATCCATTTGGAATTACATGGCATGTTTCCAATATGTTTGGCACCCCTGCAATCAATTCAATGTTTTGTGTGATGTTGGCACTTAGAGTCTTCTAAGTGTAGGAGAGAGTTTGCACATAACAAAGTGGTGTTAGTCCTTCAGGGTGAAGTACAAGGTGTGAGACTCTTGGAGAGGAGTTGGATCAGGACTTAGTTAATCATCTAAGCCTAACAAGGACCTAGAAGATATTAGGTTCCTAGACGAAGACAAGGAAAGGTCTTCTTAGCTAGTTGTACAAGAAATCCTTTGAACATACACGGAATAACCCTTGCAACTGAGTCTAGCCTTATTTTTCTACTTGCCATCAGTTAATATTTTTCTTAAATACCCATTTACAGTCCACAAGTTTTTTCTACCTTTGAGCAGAGACACTAGACTCGAGGGGTTTCATTTTTATCTAATGATGCCATTTCCTCATCCATGGCTTCCAACCAGGAATCTGAATCAGACATTTTAATTGCCTCTTTTACAGTCCTAGGCTCATCAGTGCTAGAAATTAAAGCGTAGGCACAAGTAGAATCAATTAATGATAACCCATACCTATCTAGTTGTTTCCTTTCTCGGGTTGACCTCCTCACAGGATGAGGCTGAGGTTCTTCTTCTTCAGAACTTTCAAAACTACTTGAGCTCTCCTCCCTCACCATTTTCAGTGCGTTTTGAATCTTCAATTTCCTCTTTCTAGTGTGGGAGGAATTGCGTCTATCCTTACTATTTTGACTTTGTCTCTAGCTGCGAATCCAAGGTGGAAGGTTTGACTCATGAAGATTACGCTTCTAAATATACAACCTTCTCACGTAGCAGTTAAGCTTGTATCCTTTAATGTGCTATAGCCAATAAAAATACACTTGATAGCCTTGTTCTCCAATTTACATCTTTTTACATCCGACACATATGCATATGCCTCACAACCAAAAACACGAATATGTCTAAGAGAGGGCTTCTTACCATACCACGCTTCCAAAGGTGTCTTATCAACAAAGTTAGAGAGTTTTGAGACTGATTAACTAAGTAACATGCAATAGCAGTAGCTTCAGCCCAGAACTTCTCCTCCAAACCAGCACTACTAAGCATATTTCGTGCTCTCTCCATCACTGTCCTATTGAACCTTTTTGCAACTCCATTTTGTTGTGGAGTATAAGGTGTAGTCTTGTGTCTTTTGATTCCATGGTCTTTACAATATCTTTTAAATTCATCATAATAGAATTCACCGCCATTATTAGTCCTTAAGCATTTTATTTTTCTACCAGTCTAATTTTCAACAAAATTTTTAAACTCCTTAAATCGACTGAACATTTCTGATTTACTTTTAAAATAATAAACAAATGCTCTCCTTGAATAGTCATCAATGAATGACACATAGTATCTTGATTTAGACAAAGAAGGAACATTCACTAAACCAAACACATCTGAATGGATATAATCTAACAAACCGAGAGAAGATTTATAATTTGTCATAAAATGAAACAACAGTCTTTCCATATATCACGATGTTTAGAATTCAAATTGAAATTACAATCTTCAAACCCTCTTTAAGATTTTGTTCTTCAAGGTTTTAAACCTTTTTTTTCTCTATGTGGCCTAACCTATGATGCCAAAGCATAGTCTTTTCTCACAGTTTACTTCATTGAAATTGAAACATGAAAGGTTACATTAATTAATACACCAATTGCAATTAAATATGTTTAATTGTATTAATTCATACTGCATTTTGTATAGCACATGAATACATCCAGTACCGAGATGCACACCATGACCATCTGCAGGTTGTGCTCCACCCTCACCAGGCTACATTCCAATGTCATGTGTAGTATTATCATTTCTTGCCTGTTTAAAACAAATAGGCACATAATTAATTTATGGTGAAAATTAATATTGAATAGATTGCACATAATTAGTTTATTTACCTGCGTGTCGGATGTAGTGGAAGCTTGTATTTTCCCAGTCAAGAGTCTTAGGAGTTCAACCACAACTCCATAGCCTTGTTGGAAGGAAATATTTATGTCCTCTTATGTGGGCACTTTGTTGAATTCAGAGCCCTACATTTTTGCATAAGATCATGAATTTTGCTTCTATGGTGTGATAAAACCAAAATTGTTTGCAATTTATTATTTGGATGCAATATTTTATTTATTGATACTTACAATTCATGCGACTAATTTCATATAACCACTAGAGCCAAGTTTGTGTTGCCTGTGTTTTTATAGTCTTGCCTTTGTTGCCTTCAATGTGTCGGGCAGCCTATGAAAAGTTTGAAATATGCTAGATTATGTAAAAAGAAAGAGTGATCAGTATATAATTGCATTGTTGATAGTATCACATACCTTCCTTGGCCTAGTGGTGTCTTTCCTTTTTTCTTTTCATCCTTCTCCTTTCCATCTGACACCAGGTCCTTCCACTCCCTCTTCAGAATCATAGGGGGATGCTTGTACTTTTTGTTCTTCTCTAAATGTGACCTATATTGGTACCTCACATACTTTAGATAGGTACCAGCTATCTTAAGGACCTTGCTTTAGTTGAATGTGTTATTACCGAACATCACAACTAAACGATTAATGAGCTCATCTTTTAAATGTTGATTTTGGGCATTCCACTGTGTACGTATGGTGGGCTCGAAGATCTCCAATGTAATATCATTTAGATTTTTATAAATACATCATTTCCTACAAAAAGATCATGGGATCATTAGTCTAAAAAGAGTGATCAATAAGTAAATTTCAATTTGATTATATATAATAATAATTAAAACATTTTAAATTACATGAGACCTTCTCTATCTTTATGGAAACGAAATCCTCAGTCACCACAAATGTGACTGGCAATGTTCCCATACTAGTAATACGGGAAGATCCAGGAAATGCTGCTAAAAAATCACCAGTACTAGTGGCCTCTGCATCCCCAGGTACATGTCCTGATGCATGTTCTGACATGTGTTCACTGCCAGAGGGTTCACTACCCGATGCCTACATGCTATGTGTTGCTGACATTTCAATCGAAAATATAGGCACAGATGATTGGTTCGGATGATGTGATGTATGCATTGGAAGATCAGGATCGACACTTGTACCAACCCCTACTCCCCGGGCAGCACCTGTAGTACCCTGATCATGACCAACAACATCATGAGGATGCAAAAAATATTGTAAATACAACACATTTTAGTTTCTGACATAAAAGAGTAGAAAATATAAAACCATGAATGAGCTTATGTTATAATTAAAGATCTCATGATAGCTTACTTGCAAGTTTCATGCTCTCTCAGTCAATATTTTAACCCTTTCTCTTATCTCATTTGTTTGAGGCATTATGAATAACAACTGAAGGATTTCTTCATTGCATTTTTTTTGGGTCTTCCTTATCATATCCAGAGGGTTTGTGGAATATGTGATGTCATCATCACATAATAGTGACTGCACCTCCCTATGGATGCTCTCCTCTACTGCTGGTGCCTTTCCCCAATCATCCGACTTTGACAAGAATATTAAAAACATTATCAAAATTAACCCAATAAACTTATGAAAAAAATATAATAATAAAACATTTTGCTCATATCTAATTTGTACAGTTACAATGAGGCAAACCTTTTGGGTAGAAGCGCCTGAAGATGCATTGCATTTTGTGCTCTGGGCAGCTTACAATTAATGTCTCTTGTGACAAAAATTAAATATAAAAAACTTGTTATTGAAATGAAACCAACTAGAAAAAAAACATAATAATACAAAATGGTGTGAGTCATTAATTGGTTGGGTAAAATGGTGCATAGTATGTACCACGCCCATAGTAACTATGTTTGTAACTAATTCATTCAAATTGTAATTGATTAGCAACTCTTCCCACGTAGTTATTGATTTTATCGCACATACAAATACACGGTTTCCCTCACTCGCCTTGAATATGCAATTGGGTTGCTTATTTGTTGACAAGTCGTGTCTTGTTTGCAACCACCGCAATATTCCCTGATGTTTTTGGCCTTTCGTCAATGTACATAGCCACTCATTTATTTTGATCCTTATCTTTTAGTTGTATATAATTTGTTGGCAGTGCATACCTACGCATATTTCATGTATATCGAACCAGTTGCATCCAACCTTTGTAACTGTAACAGGGTCCAACATACTCCAATTCAATAACTTTGTCGTAACAAACTTTTATGTCGTCCATGCAAAATAGGCCCAAACCATGTAATGACGATGGTGTTATGCGATATATCCTCGTTGACACAAAAATCAGTATTTATTGGAGGAAGTTATTTGGGTACCCATTGTTTCCGTAGATGTTTGTACCCCAAGGGCACCTGGAGTTTTGCCCTATGCTCTCATCATCATAAGAACATGACCCCTTCAAGGAAGAAAAATTCCATGCTTTTTATAGAATTTTCTTCTAATCTTTTTGACCTCTAGTTGATCTCCCTAATTTTTAGACCTACTACATGTCTAGCTTTCCTGATTCTCTTCACGATTTCCCTGCATTTCGAGGAAGATAGATCTGAAAAATACCTATTTGGTGGTACCTGCACTCCTTAAAGGATGTTGGATGAAGTTCTTTCATGGTGATGTGATCCCAAGGTATGGGGTTGGAGGATTAAAACCAAGGGTTGTCACTACTAGTCAAATGCATGTGGAAGTAACAATAGGTGTGAATGTATCAATAAACCTTGTAAGGGTCTAATGATTAGAGGTCACTTGGTAAGCATGGGAATGGTTTGTAGGGTCACCAACCTTATGTTTTGAAGCCTTGGGTTTTGGGAACATCTAGAGGAGTCATTGTCTTGTTTCTTGGAGGTTGATTGGGTTAGTTGGTGGAAGGTTGCTATTACTTTTTGTACCTATCTATGAAATTTTTTGGACCACCTTCCTCGAAGGAAATAGTCCCTCTGAGGTAGTACTGGTGTCTGGTTAGTTAGTCTATGAAATTTTTTGGACCACCTTTTATGTGAAATATCCCCTCATGCAACCATCCTTTCAGTCTATTTCTAAATGGATAGATCCCTTTCCTTTAATGATTAAGCTCCACAGGTTTCTACCGGGTGATCCCACAAAGCTGGTTTACAATTTCTGGGAGGAACTAATTTTAGCTAAAATCACATATTTTTAGAAATTATAATTATTTAAGCCTTAAAAAGTTCCATTTAAAGAATTCCAATTGAATATGGTTTGTTCAAACTACCTTAGATCAAACCCTCTTGGATAGAACCTCGCTAGTTTTAAACCATACCTATAACGAAGTCTCCTTTACACCTATCAAAATGTTGATAAAAAACCATTGTTGATTTAACTTTAGGGGGATCAAATGAATTTACTTAAAATTTATATTTTTTAAGTATGTATTCCTTATTATAAGCTTCCCAAAAAGTATAAATTTAAATAAATTTAATTTAATTATTATATTTATTTTTTATTTCTTGTGAATGTAGGTTTTTCATCAAAAATCAAGCTCTTTGTTCTACACAAGTGAAAAAATAGCAGATTATCAAAAAATAAAAAATAAAAAATGAGTACACCAGAAATTGAAGTCCTTGATCCAACACACAAAAAAAAATTGAACTTCGATACATACAAAAAATGTTACGCATTATACGATCGTGCTATGTCTGAATTGTAATTAGTTTGACTTTGAAACTTGATTAAAGAAAAAACATTCAATAAAAAAATATCTAACCAAGTGGAAGCACTAGATATTAGAGTTACAAATCTAAATTCAAAAGAATTATAATTTTATTCTTCGTGCAAAAAAAGTTATACGTTATACAGTGAGCGTCACTTTTTCAAAATGTTGTTTTCTGAAGAAAAAAACTCTTTTTTGAGGGAGATGGAAAAAGAAGTACAATATGATTCCAAAAAATTTGAAAAAAATATATTTAGAATCTATAGAAAAAATGTCACGAAACTCTAGTTTGCATCATCTTCAAATTCCTCACGGTTTAGCTGTTATAGGTGCACGAAAGTGAACATTTAGTTAAAAAAAATTATTTCAGTGTCCAATTTGGCCAAAAATTGTAAACCACTATTGTGGGATCACCCTACCCCTATGGTTTTTTGGGTCCCCCAAATAAAATAATAAAAGATGGTCCCTACTCAGAAGAACCCCAAAATGTATCAGAGTTTGTTTCTTTCTTAAGAATCCAATTAAAGAGGCTAATTGGGTTCCTCCCTATCCAACATTCCTTCACCATTTTCAAGACACCCACAACATCTTCGAACCATTTATACTCTTCTGGAACTTGAAAAAAAAGTCCACTTTCATTACTGTTCTCTTTCAGGATTTCCCTAATACTGGCATTTGTATTGTTCTTTTGGAGGTTTGGTTGAGTCAGTGAAATATTTAGAAGTTTTTAATGGCTCCTTGTCTTTTTTTCATCTCTTGTACTTCTATACGTTCTCTTATGGATAGGCACTAGGCATTTTTCATTGCACTCACGGACCATGTATTGTTTTCAGTCCCTTTGATCATTTGTGGACCTCAATATGTAAATTTATTTCATCGAAGTTTAGAAATTTGAACCCTAGTGAACTTCGTGTGTTGTTATGTGACAGGAATTCCTTTCAATCTTATAGTAGAAAAAATATGCTAAGACAAATACAAAAACTTCAGTTCACAGGCCAAAAATGGCCACCCAACTGATTGAACATCTTAAAGCTTGGTTGTTCAAACTAACCAGACACCAGTACTAGGTAGTACTTGGGTTTGTCAATGGGACATTGGCTCGAATTGACCAAAATATAACATGCAACACCTTGATGGGAACAAACAGAGTCTAAATCACTGTACTTGAAACAAGATTTCTAAATGTGGGGGAAAAATCGCTTAAATTGTTGTCGCGGTGATTTTCCCTTTGTGGTCACCCTCACCTCTAAACTTTGGATTTTCCTCCTTGATGGTTCCTGGTCTTTATACCGATAATGGCTTGTCCCTTGATCCTCAACTCTCCACTCAGGGGTTGGATGCAGTGGTTCTCAGTATAACTTTGTAGTTAGGGTCTTGGTGCAGTATGCTATGTCGTGCTCCTGTGCGCGTGAGGCCAAAATTCAAAATATATAGTTTATATATATTCTATGTCAACATATAGTTTGTTTATTTCTACAAAAGAATTTGGTGAGGCATATATGGTTGGTTTCTCTTTCTTTTATAATTTTTGATGATTTATTTCCTATGACATGATTGAATATTATGTATAGTCATAGTGATTGTTAAAAAGGCTTATGATATGTGATGTTTAATGTAGTGGATGTCTAAAAATGTTGGTGGTATACTATTTGACTAAATATTATTGAGCTATGTATTTTTATCATTTAAGCTTATCATGGAAATGCTTTACGATATTGTCTTGTATTAATGTAGCCTACTGGGTTTCTTTTTTCTAGGTTTTTTTGGTCCTATTCTTGTTGAAGCTTATTTTTTTACATTGGTCTATTACAGTAATGGGGAGCATATCTAGTGAATTGATTCTTTCAGTCTCTTTGATTCTTATCCTTGTGCATAACGAGTTTTCTTCTATCCTATGATTCATTGATTTTTGGTTTAAAACACTCATTACAACTAACATGGATATGAATTATGATGTGGGTGTGAGAAGGGATTGTTCAATATGAAGGAATGATTTAGGAAAGTACTCCTTAATCCAAATGAGTCATTTTCTTGTCATGGAATGTGTTAAGAGATTTTAAAATTAATATATTCAATCTAGTTAATATTGACACATCTAAAGCATACCAAAGGCACTTCAGAGATATGCTATGACATAAAGAAGATTGTTAATGTGATGTCAAGTCTTGATCCATTAGGGTAGGAAAAAATAGATGCATTGGTACAAAAGGTTCCATTCAACTTTGAGGAAATGGATAATTACCTAAGGGGCTAATGTGAGATTGGACCAAGTTTATATTATGATACAAATAGCTTGGGAAAATGGATGATGAAATGGTTAAGTATGGGAAATTGTAGAGATAAATATAACACCAAGGGAAGAACACTAGAACTAATTTTAGCACTATGGATTAATCCAAGGCTCAAAATTCCACTAAGAGGTATCCCTTACCTCTTAAATTAATTCCATAGGTGGGTTTATCCTCCAATATAGAGCCATTGGTTAGATTATCATATGAACTTCCACAATAAGTAGGATTACCATACACTTTCATAACATGCATGACCTCATGTTTGAGTCCCAAAACTCTCCCATATTGTCAAAGCATGCATCTAGGCTAACCATGTCAATTTTCACTCCATACAAGCACAAATTGAAAAAAATTCAACATTGGCCCCATTCACATATCATTATGCAGGGTCAACATGAGGAAATGCTAATTTTTTGGGAATGAAATAACCAAAGATATGATCAAATAATATCTAACCATAAATAGTCATAGAGTAATTAGGATTTAATCATATGGAAATTTATAGGAGAGCTACAATAGTTGTAACATCATGAATTAATTATGTAATGGCATAAAAATTAAAAAAATCATGAATTAATTATATAACCATATAAGTCAAATATAATTCTACCAAGAAATCAATATCAAATAGATAATATAATCGCATAACTCATACATTTCAATGTCATTGATCTTCTTCTTCATCCAACTCTTTGTCTGTATCATCCAATCAGATTCGACATTGTAAGTATTGGTCATATCATCATCATCGTCATTGATATCAGTTTCAATAATGTCATCATCCACATGGATACCATCTTCATGAAAATTAACTCCTACATCATCATGATCTAGTTCCTCCTCTTCGACATCTTCGGCAAGCACATCATCAACTAACTGTTGATCCTAATCATCATCTACATCATCTTCTAGTTCTTCGGTATCTTCTTCTTCCACCACATTATACTTTACTGACCTTCCTCTTGGATCATGTCTAACAAAAAATGACCAACCCAGTTTACCTAGAACCTCTGAGTAAAATACCTACTCACATTGGCTTGGAAGAACATAGGGCTCATTTCCAGCTCGCTCGATCGACCTTGTATTAACCATGGTAAATCCATTATCATGTTTAATAACAGTTCTCTCATGATCATTTCATTTAATCATAGCCTGTACCATTGGATGATGAACAAAAATAATTTGAAGGACTTAAAGTCACACTCAAGTATATCATCGAAAATCCCATATTATTGATTTTTTGAGACTTTTGGATGTATGTCGCTTCTAGATGAAACATTAGTCACCTAAAAGATTGCAGTTATCCCAGAATCACAAGTTTTCTTCGTGTCATCCAACTTTTTGATTCAAAATTTATGACCATTACACCACATAGCCTTGTGGTGTTTGACCTACAATATGTCAAACATGTAAAAAATATTGCATCGTCAGTTGAGAAACATATTTATTCTTAGCCAAATGTATTCAAAGAAAAAAAAACTCAACATATATATACATCAATATAATTGAAAATAATTAACTATGGGTGATTAATATATTTATACGTACCTGTTTATCTCTTAAACCATATGCTAAATCAATTTCCCTTGGTGTAACATTGGAATCTCCATTACGATGAGCTTCTTTAACCAATGAAGCCACACTTTCCAATGTTAATGTGCGACTAGATTGTTGACATCATTCAATCCATACTGTCATCCAATCAAGATTGTTTGTGACGTACAAATGTAGTGCATCCCACTCTCGACCAACTGTATCAAAAAAAATGAAATTCACAGATGACGTATAATTAGTTAATTACCACGGTATATGACGTAAAAATGTAGTGCATCCCTCTCTCTCTCTCAAGACTCTCCCTCCTACCCCCTCTCCCTCTCTCAAGTATCTCTCTCTCACTCACTCCCTCTATCTCTCTACCCTCTTATGGATCTTTATATTTTTGTTCCTTATGTTCCATTCCTACCCTGCCTGGTGTTACTGGTCTTTCATGGTGTCAGAATTCTCCCTGGGTTGGTGGTTTTAGCTTTATTTTCATATAAAACCCTTGTGTTTATTTTACGTGTTGGTTGGGATCTATTTTGATGTTACTTTTTGAGGGGTTTTAAAATGAATTGTCCTATCGTTCTGTCTAGGCTAAGTCCCTTTGTTTTAATATTTTATTTCCTCTGCAGGGTTTTATTTTCCTAAGTATTGGTTGGCCTCGTGTTTCATCATTTAAAAAAAACTTATGTCGTTGTTTACCATCTGCCTAGTGATGTCCCCTTGTCCTTTTAATAAATGTTTTTTTTTGCAGAAGGATGAAGTTCGTGCGACCGTTGATCAACTATCGTTTGATCTCAGCTGCTCCCCGCCATCCCGCGATGACCCCACCACACAGCTTTGGTTGATCGCGATATCATGGGTAGGCGCCACGTGTCCTATCTAGTGAGGTCGAAGGTGATAAGTTTGGTTGACCGTCAATCAATTGTCATCAAATCTTAACGGTTTCCCGCCATCGCGTGATTAAAAGCTGCAAGGTTTTTACTGATCACGATATCACGGGCAGGCGCCACGTGTCTCATCTGATGAAGCCGAAGGAATGAAGGAAATATTGTGGTAAATTAATCCGGCCTTAATACATTAAAAGATGGGTTACTAAAGTATTCTTGAGGTGCACATGTTTTAAATCAGCGGATATGTTATAATCTTGATGAAAAAGCTGCTCGACGGTTAATAATAAGGCTGGTGACTATGTTGAAGGAACAAGATCACGAATGCTCAAGATCTACGGTTTCCTACCATGGTGTGATCCAAAGTTGTAGGATCTTTACTAATTGCGCTATTGCGGGCAACCGCCACGTGGATGGCTAAAATTTAAATCTACATCAAATATGGTTGGAGTCGTTCATCCAGCGCGCGAGTGAGCTTTAATGGTGGAAGAGACATTTACAGGCATGATTTGATCGAGATAAAATCAATTCTCCTATTTTATTTGTATCACAAAGCATTCAAGTATTTTGCAGAGCAGTTTCAGAGCCGAAAGCGAAGTTGTGAATCTCTGCAACCAAAATTTGGGACTTTTGCAAAAAAAGTCGTGAGTTAATTTATGTGCTTCCCAGTCATTCTGCACTTGAATTTGGGAAAATATTTGTTGTGCTTTCCATTGATCTTGTTGATAAACGTGTTAGGGCTATAGTTTAATTATAGTTGTGAGAAATTGTAGTGTTTTTTCTGTAATTTCCTATCTCTGGTTAGTCCTAGCTATTCGAAGTGTGAAATTGTAAAAAGACCCTAGTTTGTCCAAGATGGCACTGCCAAAGCAACATTCTAGCCAAGTTGACAATTTAAAAAGAAACATAAACATACTTCCGGATCACCGCACTACTCAAACAAACATAGAAATAAGGACATCTGATGATTGATAGTGGATAATTTATATTAGAACGATTGAAGATATAACTCTGCCCAAGTACTGTATAAATGATAAAAGGTTTTGTTGAAAGCTGCTAATAGAGAAGAGGTCTAGATTTTGACGGAGGGAACCCAGCACTGGCCCTACCTAAACTTTGAGAAATGAATCAGAATATGCAGTTGAAGTCTCTTTTTAGGAGCTAAGTTGTTTCCTACCCTATCCTCAAGTAGGGCGGTGAGGTTCACGATTTCTACACGTACCTTTAGTAATGAGCCTTTCGATGAACCGCTTGAAAATCATTTTTTGGCCACTTTCTATTCATTGTGTAAGATTTTGGGTTTCATTCCTGGTGCGGTGATGCATATTGCATACATGTTCATGGGGGTGCAAATACAACACCCTAACTTCTATGTGACATATGACTTTGCTTCTTTCTTGGCTAAGAGGATACATGAAGGGTTGTCAAAGTTGCAGAAAAATGATACCGACACTCAATTCTTCTGGTATTCTATGTTGATGCATATGTTCTTGTTCAAGAATGTTGGCTTTTTCTCTAAAAAGATGGAATTAAGGCAATCGATTGATGGAGAAAGATTTCCAGTACAATTATTGGCTACATATTTATCTTGCAATAAGGAAACCACCAGTTATGTGCAATTTGATAATTGCTTTGCTTCTAGATTGAGGGCTAGATTGATGGTGAATGTACCCAGGATCCCTGAGGAATTGCATGATTTCCTTAGTCCAAAAGGGAGGAAGTCAGAATTGAAAGATTTCCATAACTGGAGTGACGTTATCCCATACCCAGTCAACATTGTTTTGAGAGTATACAGTTTTCAAGGAACCCCACATATACTGCCATACAATGTGCCACCAAGAGTGGGGTTTGCAGAAGTTATGTGGCAAATAGGTTTTATCCACGAGGACAACCTCATAGGGAGGGGTAAGGGAACATTTTTCCCTGATTATACAGTGGTGTCTGATTTTTTCTTTTCAAAAGGAGGCTGGGTGCATTTTGAGAAATTCTTTGATGATTACCATTTCAGGTGTGGTCCAAAGCGGCAACATGATCCTAAGGGTTTCTTTTCCCTTTTCAAACAAAGAATAAAGGCTGGAAAATTTGTGCATGAGTTCAAATTTCCTGAGGATTTGATAAAAAATGAATTTGATCTAAATAGGCATGAGTTGAACAAGGAGAAATGGATAGCTTATGATAATCTATTAGATATTGTGCATAAGATGGATCTGAAGTATAATCCATTGTTGGAGTTCAATCCATACCATAAGAAGATTGAATTTATAATGGAGAACTTCAAGGAAATTATGGGCACATTGAAACAAGGCCAACATACTAGCCTACAAAAAGGTGGCCTATTTACAGGAGGAAAAAGGATGATAGCAGTGATGAAGAGGAAGTGGACAGAAAAGGAAAGAAAATAATGAAGTTTCCTTCACAACCAGGTCCAAAATTCAAAGTGCTTAGGGAAATTAAAATCATTGATTTAGAATCATCATCAGAAGACAGTCCCTCGTCACCACCATCCGAGCCAAGCCGAAAAAGACAAAGAATTGATCAACCACATGAGGATCTAATGGATGAAATTATTGTTACTGATCAGGACATGTAGGTTGGTATGCCTTCCCCTCCTAGGCCAGCTGAATTGGTTCTATCTAATTTAGATATGAAAGGAAAAAGTGTACAAGATGCAAGAATGGAAGCATGTAAGGAGTTTCTAGATGATAATACATTTGTAAAAACTCTTGTATTCTTGCAATTGGTATGGAGGATGAAATTTGAAGAATATCAAGAGAAATGTAAGAAGAGAAGAGAACTAAGGCCTGACAGGTCAGACCAGGATAATGATGAGGAGGTAAAAGCTGAATTAATGGAGGAATTTAAGAACATCACTCCTAAAGAGGGAAGAAGACTGGCGAGTCAGGCTGGTGTGTTGATTTTTCCTGAATGGAACATTGTAGATGCTACATCATTTAATGCTATTTTAAAGTCCAAGCATCCTTTGCAAGACTCTGAAGAAGAAGTCAAGGTAACATTCCAAGATTCTGCCTTTAGTGAGGAATATGAAACTTTGGCAATTTGGGCATTGGCCCCTCAATGAAGAAATCCAAATGCTACGGATATTAATCTAAATTTTAGAGGAGGATTAATAATAAAGAGAGCTTCAGAGACCTCAACCAATGAGGCCACTAATTTGACTGTGAATGTGGCCAAATTGGCCCAAAAGACTGTTGAAAGGGAGGATGCTAAAAAGAAGAGCCTAATGGAGAATTATAACCTTTTGATTAAGGAATACAACAAGATGCAACAGAGGAATATTGAGTTGCAGACTGAGGTGGAAAGGTTTAGGTATAAACAGATTGGGGAGACATCAAGTGCTCCAGGGACCAATACATTACCTTCCACGGCAGGGTCAGTGCCTCCTACTTCTCCAATTGCTTCCACACCAGAGTCTCCTAGTCAGAATCTTTCTCTCACCACTCCTTTAGAACAAATTGATGAAGAAACAGAGTGCTCTGTTGATCCTACAAAGAAGTAGCTCTTGCAAAGAATTGATGAATTGTAGAAATCATTGAAGGTAAGTGAGGAGGGATCTTTTTTAAAGAAAAATGAGATTGTTACTATTGTCTTGATGCATTTAAATGAAAAGGCTGATAGTAAATTGCTATCTATACATTCTTTATATTCTTTGTTGTTAGATGCAATAAAGAATATTGATAGGGATCCAGAAGTAGTAATACCATTGATTGAAAATTGGATCCCTAGGGCCAGTGATTTGGATGTCATGTATAAGGCTTCAAGGTTTGATACAAATAATAGGCCCCAATCATTAAATCCTACTCAAGTGTTGGTTAAATAATTGCAAGGTTTTCAACCCTACCAGATGATTTGAGTAGTAAGATCATGGAATTGGTGAAGAATTTTAATGATTGAGGTAACACATTGTTACCAGATATAATTGATGAATAGGGGAAAATCAGGTCACTCCAACAGTGGCAGGATCAAGCAAGTGAAGTCATCAATGATCAAATTAAATTAATTTGTGATGAGTCAGATTATGACTTGTTGGTGAGTTGTATGGATAAAATCATTAGTACCTGCTCATTTTTGGAAGCTTTTGAAAGAGATGCAAATCGTGAAGCAGAAATACACACCTTGCAATACCAAGGTGAATGAGGATTAATTTTGATTTTCACAACTAATGAAGAATATGAGAAATGGGTAACTAAATATTTGACTGGAGGAAGAGTAAAAAGGAATGGACTACTAACAGTGGTAAATTGATGTTGCAGCTTACAATGGTTTCCAAATTTTGCCTTTCTTGGATGGCATTCTGATGCAAGTTTTCTTGTGGTTTTGTTGTTGCATCAACTTTTCTCAACTCCATATGATGAACAAGAATATTCTCCAAGGTGATGGTTGTTGTAATACTTTTGAATATCACCGTGTGCTAACCACCGGTGACATGTGTAATTTTCTCTCAGTCTGGGATGCTTGTTTTCTCCTTTCCATTTTCTATAAGAAGGATTTCCGGCTAGAAGTATGGGTTAGCAAGCGATAATCTTTTTGGTCGATTCTAAGTGAAGCTGCAGAAATTGTAAAGTCCGATGGTTTTTAAGAGAAAATACAATTTAGGTTCCGAGTCATTCTGTAATAGGTTTTGAATTCATGGGGATTTAATCTTGTATAACAGTACTAGCATTCGAGTTGAAATGATAAATTCAAACTCATGTCTCTCCACTGTACATGCATATATGAATTTTGAATAAAATGATCAAGGGTTGTTTCGTTCATCTCGCTATTATGGTGTGTATGATTCTTATTTTAG